>VDFB02228565.1:0-65106 GCA_007258455.2 Sequoia sempervirens
TTACAACCACCATGTCAGCCAAGAACATGAAAATATGAACACGTAAAGGAAAAATAATGGACCACGAGCACTTCGATCAACATGGACGTGCAACAAGGATAGAGAATCACAAATCATTAGAGATGCATTTTTAGCAAGTAAACATACTAGAATCATGCCAACTTCAATTAGCAACACCAATTGAAGCCACAAGAAAACTTTTAGAACACAATTGTTCATAACATGATCAAAAATTTGTGCGGTACTCTAAAACTTTCGGTGGATAAACTAGATACACTCAATAATAAACCCTTTAGTCCACAACATCTGATCATCAATGTATAGAGCAAGATACTAATATGAACTTCATTTTACCTCCATCAACCTGCAACTTCTTTTTTCAACAATTTTATCAATATCCTTGACAAGTACAACCTTCAATACATTAATGCTAATAGTGTTGACACCAATGACAACCACATATCAACAGCATAACAACATCATCCAATAGCCTACTAGGACTCATTCACCATTCAGGATGAATTAGTCCTAGATCTAGATTTCTACACAGGAGTAGGTTTTTGGAAAATGGGTATCCAAATCTACAAAGATCTCTAAAAAGCACTTAAAATGGAACTCATTCACCACTTGTGGTGAATGAGTCTAGTTTAGATTTTTTGGAAATCCAAAGTTTGAATCTAGTCTTCTTAGTCCACTTAATCTGTTCCTCTAGGCTCCTAGATCCTAAACTTTGATTTGGGGGTTGTAGATGACCTTTTAGTGAAGATTATGACCTTGTAAATGGGGAGACATCTCCAACAAGCTTGTAACATAATCTTCAATGATATTTCAAGCTCCAAAGCACCTAGATGTTCAATCAAACAAAGAGATAGAGACAAAGTGTTGATTGTTAGGGAATAGATGGTTGTCTTAGTCAAACCCCTTTTAGGTGGTTAAACCAAATGATGAGATAATGAAATGAAGGCATGAAACATGAAATAAAGAACATGAATCATGGACAATAATACCATGGATGTGGGTATGTGTAGGATCATGATGAGCCAAAAAGTTTCAATATGTAAGTGATTATCAACTTTCCACCAATATAAATTATGTTTTACTTAGAATTTAAAAAATTATTATTATTTATTATTTATTTGAATTACGACTAAAGTCCTAAGTGATAAGCTGATTGAGAAAAATCTACAGCTTTCAAATGGTATCATATTTTTTGAATCCAAAACATGTGTCACATTCTATGCTTTGAAAACTATAGGATTAAAAAAAAAAAAATTGAATTTCATGAAGTTTTGACCAAGTTAAGGTGGTCAAACATACAAGTTTTTATATTTTTCAAAAGTTGTAATAAAAAAATTATAATTAATTATTTACTTGGAAAAAAATTACAAAAAAATATGCATCACATTGGGACATGAGTCCTCTACCTATATGTAAATTATTATAAATATTATTATGCTTTTATTGTGGTTAGGGTTGTCAAATAGACACCGACTTCTTACGTTTTTCTTGAGATTTAAGTACTCTTGCATTGAAATTTCAAATTTTCACCAAATGGATTTAAAAAAAAACAAAATAACCATAGCAGTTTAGAAACTACATGTAGTTTGATTTAGATTCTATTCTTGCATAATTTTAAAATAATATACATAACTTATTCAATTTTTTATGTCAAGTTGTGTAACTTTGATTTTGCTAAATTTTTTGCCACTTAAGGGCATATTTTTTCCATGATGATCCTACACATAACCATGTTTTCTTGTAAAAATACAACTCAACATGAAATGGCCATGAAGGATGCAGATCTTTATCTTTGAAAATAGGTGTGGAACAATGCTTGATCTTGTATCTTCAATACTACATCACAACACTAGCTCAATAACATGCTTGATGCTTGATATGATTGACATGATAATGGATCTTGAATTGTTATAACAATTAATGAAGAATTATTCCCTTGAATGCCACAAAATTGATCTTGAAAGCTATCTTCATGGCCTTGTGAAGACTTGGAATTCTTAACTCTTGAATGCTTGACTTGATAACATGAATGTATGATGAAATAATGATTTCAGATCTTGTTTATATAGGAAATCCACTCAAATGACCATTAATTTGAACCCCAAGGATGACATGGAAGAAATTTGAATTAAAAAGCCACTTTTCATACTTAGTACATTAAAAATAGGCCAAAAGGGACTCATTTTCCATCCTGGGTTAATGAGTTCCACCGAGATGGGACTCATTCACCTAAGGTGGCGAATAGGTCCCACATGAGCTATTTTTAGTTCTAAAGTGTTGGGGAGTCAAGGAATTGGGCTTATATGTTGATCTTATCATGTTTTTAGTCAAAATTTTCCTTGTGATGCACAATATGGGGTCATAAGGGCCTATTAATAGTGATATAAAGGTCATAAATGTAATACAGCAAAAAATTCAATGTGAAAGTGTAAATAAATACACTTTACAACACTAAATTAAGGGAAAATTGGGACAATTTAGCTTAGAAGGGCACTAACTCCCATCAAAATGTGTAAAACATATTAATACACTAGATTAGGCCCACATTAGTTTACAGGCCTCCTAAATTTAATGTGAATATGTAAATAAATACATTTTACAACATTAAACTAAGGTAGATCATTTAAGTTAATTTAGCTTGACAAGGGCCCAAGACCTAATATGGATGTGTTAAAAACCTCACAAAGCTATATCAAGGCGATACCAAGTCCAATTTATCATTAATTTTTCTTGAATGAAGCAAGGGATACTTTTTTCTACACTATATTTATCCCCCACTTTAATGAGAGGATGAACTTGCTACAAAATCACAATAAAGTAGACATTCAAGAGGGTTCCAAGTGTATCGATGCAAATGGTCTAGGATAACAAGGATCAAGGAGGTGGTCAAGCCCCAAGGATGCAAAATACTAAGTCTAAATTACATAAGCACAAATGGACATGCACAAGGTGTACAATATGTAGCATCAAGATACCCAAACATGCAATGTCAATAACTAAAAGAAATAAAAACAGAAACAAGTATTAAAAAAATAAAAAAATGAGGTGGATCAAGCTTCAACCATTTATCCAATATGATGTGGATTAGATCTAGGTTGTTTGTCCAAAAATGCATACTCACTCTTAGGTGACAAAAGTCATGGCTATCTATAGGGTGAGAATTCTAAAAAGGTGAGAAACATACACTGATGGTTGGTATGTACTCGCAAACGCATTTGAGTGGCTATGGGAAAACAATTTCCTCAAGTGGGCTTCCCACTCAAACCATGCCAGATCTATACCTCTTGATAAATTCTAAAAGGTGCCACACAACAATGAACTTCAAGCTTCATGAGAAAAGAACAACTTTGTATTCTTGGAGCTCATGAACAAACAAAATGGCTCCAGAGGAATGCAAGCTAGATTATGCAAGGTGGCCATATAACAGATATTATAAATGTTAAAGAGTGTAAGGAATGTTCAAAAAGGATTTTTCTTAATTCATTTAAGGTCTCTTTTTAGGTTACATAATGCCTAATGTATCCAAGAGAGAACAAGCCAGAGAAATATCATGCTCTTAGAGGGAATCAAGCCCAATGACACCAACAAGAAAAGGAAGCATCAAAATAAGAAAGAGAATCACATAGTGAAACATGAGTATCAATGTATGTCCCCACTTTAAAGCGGTTCCTAACATCATTATTATCAAAAATTGCTTTAAAGTAGAATAAGACATAAGAGATTATTCAAAAATCCCTATGCCAATTCATGTTTTCGAATCAAAGTATGTCATGGATAAGTATGTCACATGCAAGCCAACTTAAGGCATGGTGTCCACATCCCAAGTTTGCTCTTTTATATACATGAAAGGTGATCAACTAGCTAAAAGAAACAATGACAAGTGACATACAAGGACAAGGCTTCATAACCCCTTGCTCCCACTTAATGTAGGAAAATGATGAGTGGAATAGGGTTAAAATAGGTTTCACTTAGAGGAAATGTGTGCTCCAACATAAGGAAGAGCACCACACTCCCTCAGATGTTGAATTTTGTTACTTAAAGCCTTAAATTCACTAGTAGCATGACCATGAACTCTGTGATATGCACAAAATTATTTTTTTTAGTAAAATTTCTTTCATGTTCTTAGAGGGAGGGATATCAAATTTTCTTGGAGGAGTCTCGACAAAATGCCTTCTTGATCAATGGTAGATGATGTTCTATGATTTTGTGACAAGGATGTCTCCTACTTAGTACAAGATGTCACACCTACAAAAGACTCTTTATATTGCAAGATTTTTTACTCTCCTTTACACGAGGGTGTAAAATCTAATGAATTCAAATCATTCTAGTGTTTTGTGTGATGACATTGAAATTAAGCAAAGATTTCATTGTTTGTTTCATTTCTTGCAATGGATAACAATCAAGACCACTAGTATCAACTAGTTAAGGGTGCACTGCCATTAAAGTCAACTTAGAAAAATCTTTTGTTGGAGTGTTGATATTCAGTGAAGGTTTTTTTGATGGGATGATTTCTATGAAGGGACAATAACCAAGAACATGAGATTTTTCTTACATGTTAGGCTTGATGGGGACACAGATACCTTGTTCTCTAGCACCACATACTTTTCCTCTATATCCAAGTTGTTTCATAAGCTCATAACCTCTCCCATAAAGTTTTTCTAGCTCTTTTGGTGGAAAAATATATTAGTGTTTATTTCTTAAATCATGGTTGCTATGTCATTTGGTTGCACATTAGAAGGGATAGGACCTTGTTGCAAGGTTGTTTGAAGCATAGTATGATAATTAGGTGAATTCTAAATTAGTTTCCATAGGGATATCTTTGCAAGAGTATGGGTATGTGTAGGATCATCATGAAAAAATAGGCCCTTATGTGGAGAAAAATTTGAAAAAATTAAAGTTAGGAAACTTGATGTAAAAATTTGAATAAGCTATCTATATTATTTCAAAAATATTTAACAATAGAATTTTTAGCAAATTGAATATAGTTTCTAAACTACTAGGCTTATTTTAAAAATAAATATATTTCATGAAAATTTGAAATTTCAATGTAGTAGTACTTAAATTTCAAAGAAAAAATAAGATGTGTTTATCTAACCACCCTAACTACAATAAAATGATAATATTTTTTTATAATATTTTAGATATAAGTAGAGGACTCATGTCTTGATGTGATACATGTTTTTTTGTAATTTTTTTTAACAAGTAAATAATTAATTATGATTTTTTTATTAATTTTTTTAAAAAATATTAAAAACTTGTATGTCTGACCACCTTAACTTGGTTAAAACTTCATGACATTAAATTTTCTTAATCCTATATTATATGAAGCATAGAATGTGACACATGTTTTAGATTTAAAAAATGTGATATCATTTGAAACCTATATATTTTTGTCAATCAACTTATCAATCAGGACTCTAGTCATAATTGAAATAGAAAATGAATAATAATAATTTATTAAATTCAAATTAAAGCATAATTTATATTGGTGGAAAGTTGAGAATCTACTTAAAAAACCCTTTTCATTTCATCAATTTTGGGTAAGAAAAAAATCATCAACCACATGGGCTATCATATCACTTACATATCACCACTTTTTGGCCCAAAATGATCCTACACATACTCATATTATTGATTTTTTCAAGCTATGTGCAAGATGGGCCAAAAAGTGGCAATATGATGGGTTTGTGTAGGGTATGTGGCTGACAAATTTTTTTTACCCAAAATTGATGAAACAAAAAGGGTTTTTAAAGGAGATTCGTAGCTTTCCACCAATATAAATTATTGTGTAATGCCCCGCCAAGCAACCCCAAAGGATATTAATACATCTAACATTGAAGGCACCAATTTTTTTTTTAAGTACTAACATACATCATAATAATCATATATCACATGATATGAAACTAAACATGAACTACATTTAACAAATCCTTCGAGTTTACAAGACTACATTACTTTTCACAACAACTTTATTACATTACATGAAAAGTAGTATACACCAGTATTCATAAGATAACATGAGCATGCAGCCACCACATTAATCAAGGATTACAATATTACAAATATGTTTCAACATGAATGGAAAGATACAATAATATGGAATGATATGATCTAAATGAAGGAGTGCCAAAGCTTCAAATACTCAACCTGTAAACCTAGTACAACTGTGAGTCACTCCAAGGTACAATTCTTGTACTTCCCAAATGGCTGGTATTGGGACCCAATGGGTGCATAGCACGCTCCACTCCAAACCACTTTAACTTTAAGGCCCACCCCATGCTAAGAGATGACTGGGAAGGAACCCTAACAATACCATCATACAAACAAGGATACAAGACTTCACAACAAGATCCACAATAACATAAGGCACTCCACACAGTATAACCAACACACAAGATGCCAAAACGTAAAAGGAATGTTCCACAAAGCATCATCATGTCGCCAACATGTGCTTCCAGACTCCAAAAATAAACATAGAGGGAAACAAGCATACATAGTTGTTAAAAGGTAAGAGGCCATCTAATGTTGTGCTTTGGTTACTCCTAGTTTATTCTTTTCCTGTGGTCCTACCCCAACTTGGGTTGCCCGTGACCTATTACTTAAACCCGCCCCACATGCAATCCACAAGTGCATCACTATCTTCATAAGGACAAGACAAATGACTTTCCATTCCTTGTGCCTTTCAATCCCCATCCTCCTCAAGCCCATACAAGCTTTGAGTAATGAGTGAGGCATCTACTTATATCTTGTTGAATGTGTGATTCTATCCAAACCCCTAATTAAATATTGTACTTATTTTCACTTGATTAATAAACTTCCAAAGAGTTACCCTGAGACCACTTCCGGGTCTCAACCCCCATTGAAAGCCACTCCCCTTATAAACAACAAAACTCAAAAGACGCTATCAGGGTAAGCCCCATGCACAACATATAAAGTCACAAGTTAAATTGCATTAAGCAAGACATACATCATCCTACTCAAAATCTTCATAATGAAACTAATTTCAAGTGCAAGGCTAAACCCATAACATCGAGTACTAGACAAAATCATTTAACCACCTGCTTTCAGGTGAATCAACATTAATCTCAAATAAATACTTCAAGCTCAGTATGGGTTACCCAAGGTGAATCCTCCCAGGTCACCGGCCCCCATACCAACTCGCAAAAAATATATATAAAATAAAAATCATATCCCTCTATCCCTCCTGGAAAGACAAACAAATCAATAAACATGTCTAAAAACACCACTTCTATTAACAACATAATATTCAAAAGAAACAAACTAACCCGACATCTAATTCATATTCAAAGCTACAATCAAACATTAATAGAACCTTGGAAAATCACAATTTCCACATCACACAATACTCAACAAAATTTACTAATAATCAATTATTACGAAATCAACAATCATTGGACTTCTACTATATATCATTTAAATATTAAATTCTTCTTTTTTCTTCATATAATAAAGGCAATTCCATTCTATTTCTAATCCACTTTCCAGTCTACTACTACATCCTTAATAATAATTTAAACATCTTTTATAATAATACCCATCCACTTACATAATCTCGTTTTATATTCTTTATTTAAATAATATCTTCTTTCAACAAACCACCAATTTATCTACTTAAACGGATACACATATAATATCAATATATTTCAATCTAAATAACAATTATAAACATTTAATCAACTATTATTTTTTTTAATTTCTATATTTTGATACTATATATAAAAGAGAAACTATACAACTCCCAAGACTCCATTTAATCTCAACCTAGGTCCCAACCATCATACCTCAGTCTAACATATAGTTGGAAGATTCTAAGGACAAGTTCAATTTTTTTTAGACTCTTCACTACACTAAAGTGGAATCTCAATGACAAACCATCACATAATTTTAAGCACCTCAGACACTGATTTCAATGTAATGGTCAAGTGTTGTGGCTAAGACAGATTAACAGCGGAATTAGAGAGATTATCTAAACCTCTACAACATTCTATTTTCAAGTGTTGCGGATGTGAAAAGTTGTCCAAGAATTCAGTTAGGTATTTCAAATCTCTACAACCTTCTATGTTCTAACGCTGCATCAGAGAGAGGTTCCAAATGACTCAGGAAGGTTTAATGAATCTATACCCCCTACTATGTTCAAGTGTTGGAACTAGAGCAGATTGCGAATGAATTATGGAGACTTATTTAAACGACCACTCCTTTATATGTTCTAAGTGTTACAACAGTAACAGGTTGCTAATGAAAACAAGGCGGTAATTTGAACTGCGATAATATTTTACTTTAAGTGCTGCTGTTGTGATAGATTGTCATCCGAATCAAGGAAAAATTGATTGCAAGTCATGAATTGCATTACATATGTCCCTAATCTATTCCTATGTTACCAACTTAAGAATACAAGAACTCATTCATTTAAACTCAAGAACAGGGCAGGCGGAGAATTTACAGTTACAAGTCTTATACATTATGCTATGTCAGAAATGGAAAAGAATCATTTGTCAGCCAGCACATCAACAACATTTAAAAGTGTACTCCAAAGAGGTCTAAGTGATAGTAATGAGTTGAATATTTAGTATGTCAGTATATATATAATGTATCAAATCTAAAAATGAAACTATGGAGATAAATTTAAATGTAATCAAGGCTGAATGTAAACAACAGGGAATTCGACATGGAAAACACTTCTTGTCTCTTATCATTCTAGCATTATTGTCAAGTCCCAAATGTTATCCCCAATACTAAAGGGAAGGAGAAAGGTGAGGTGCAAATATGTGACTTAAGGTTAGGTGAAATAGTGTAGAACTTTTCTTTTTGATACTATACGCATTTTTGTTTGGTAGCGAGTTTCCAGAGACGTGCTCAAGTTGAAGTTTGGAAATTAACTTCACCATGATCAATGGAAAGTTCTCTATTATATTAGACATTGACAATGTTTATTTCCAAGTGCTGCATATATGATAGATTATCAGTAAAATCAAGCAGGTTATATATATATATATATATAAACTTCCTATTTTGTTCAAGTGTTGCAACTGCGACAGGTTGCCAGTGGTTTTAGGGAGGCTATTTAATTCTGTACACTGCCTCAACTCTAAATGTTGTAACTATGATAGGTTGCCAAGTATATTAGAAGGTGAATATTGGAATTTGGATATACTGCCACATACATGCATTTATTCTTGTTATTATTATTTTTAAATGCTGAAACTATAAAACAAAGACCTCGGTTTACAAAGAGCGAATAGCCAAAAGAAACAAGGCTCTATGAGGAGGACGCCAGCAAGAAGGAGCACCTTTGACAGGAGATTTCAAAGAGGATTCTATCAACAATTAATTTTCACACAAATGCGATAACATCTAATCTACCATGTGATGGAAGAAGAAGCAAGAGAAGAAATGAATTACTAACACATTGTTTGCCACGATTACTACATTTAATAACTATGTCTTCACAACACATCCAATCAAGGAGGGACCAGTGATATTGAGGAATGAAAACAACCACGGAAGTGAAATAAAACTACAGCAGAACTATCACAATCTAGCTATACATAGAGTTCATCCATCGCTGGCTAAGAGTACAAGGTATAAATCAGGGTATACGTAGCCAATACAAAATAAATTGCAGAATATTTATATAGAGGACATGATACCCATCCGAGTCTACGGTTGAGAGGAGTAATACAGAGGTAGGTCTCATATACCCAATAAAGGTAATGAAAAGAGTAAATGATAGGAAATATAAACCTTGCATGGAGAACTCGAATGACTTGGTTAAAAACAAAGCTTCGAAAGCTCTCAGCAATTAAATTCGATGGGAAGGCAAGATGAATCGATACCATGACTTATGGTAACGAAAGCACCCTAACAAATCCAGTTCTCAGAGGAAAATTACATTGTTTAAACTTTAAAGATTGGGTATCTCAAGGAATGCAAAGTCACATACAAAATAGATTTGTTGAAATCAAGATTAGTTATCAAAATTTACCAAAACCTAAGCATCCAAGGGTTTAGAAAAGTAAAAACCTGGATTCAGTTGGTTGAAACGGTTATGAATTTGATGCAGACCAGACTTCCAACTATGGCTTCAAATTCACCAAGAGCCTCAACATTTCTTCCTGCAATACGATTGATATCGCCTTGTTCTTCTCATTCTTTTCTCCCCTATGGAGTTTTTTTTTTTTTAAACATAAATTTGATGCTTCTAGTTGAGTTAGTGCAACCGTACACCACTATCTATCCCCTCCATTTCTAGTTGCTCTTAACTATATTGTATAGAGCAACCGTCTTTTTTTGTCACCCTAAAGCATGCAAAAAAACCCCAAACTATGAGTCAATCACGCATCCTAAAAGAAGGTGTCAACTTTTTGGTTATAGAGGATGTTTTCTGCATGCATTCTAAAAATCTACAACTCACTTCCTACATGCAAGGAAGTTCGTTCCACCCTTTTCTAATAATAGATTTATCTCCTTTATGGAGAATGGTTGGTTTCATTTCTCCATTGTTCACTCTCTTCTTCATTATAACTTCTTAAGTGAGTGTAACCGCCAAGTTCTTCATTATCCATATCTTTAAAAATTTTATCTTCAAATTAAAATTATGTTTTGTATAATTTTTTTATTCTTATATTATTATAACCTCTAATAATAAACAAGTATCTATTATAATATTTAAGTTTAATTTTTTAAAATTATTTAGTACTTGATTTTAATTAGTTACCCAATTAAACAAAACCATTCAAACTACTACAACCAACAACAGACTCACAAACAACTCCTTACTTAAATTCCCAAAAGGGTCAATACGGAGGGCACTACATCCTCCCCCCCTTAGCTTCAACTTACTCCTGGAAGTCGCAAGGCTAAGGAAAATGCACACAATTGAAAACAATATCAACTCCAACAATAGCATTATGATATCATCAAATAATCGAAGACACCCAAAAATAACCACTTTCAAAACATAAAAAACCATACTGACTGGGTTACAAGTTGAAGGTACTCATCCTTGTCAAGGATGATGGCAAAGTTGAGAAACCTTCTTGTCAACTCTATTTTTCCACATTATTCCCATTGGGTTTCATGAGGCTCGCCCAGTCCTACCAGAGCAGGTGGAATCGAGGCTTACTATCTACAATCCTGCATAAAAGCAAATGTTGTGTACACCATATATATATATATCAAATCAACCTAGTGTAGAGGGAATTGTCATGTCGTATGCCTCTCATGAATGAGTGATATGACATTATCCTTCTAACACTCTACAATTAGTGAGACATCATAAACAATCATCAATAACAATTACTAATCAGATGCTACAATAGTATTAAATCCACATATTAAACATAACCAATTAATTACCTTCATCATCAAGATTCGAAGCTGACTACCTGAAAATCATAAACTAAGATGGAAACATAACACATTAGCACCAGTTATTCATGCTAATTCTTTGCCAAGATACACATTTCTAGTTAAACTTCATCATTTAAACATCATGTACTACATTCTATTCATTACTCAATGCTAAATCTCACAATATATATGTGTCTCAAGATCATAATTTATGGCCTTTTCAGAAACAGTAACATAATTATCACTTCAAAACACACATAATTTCAGATTTAACACGCATACACCGCATACACGCTCAAATTTCACTTCACACCAGAGACACCACAAGACAACTAAAGGGTAACACAAGAGTCCAAAAATGCATATCCAGTAGGAAGGATATCGGTGCATTGCGCACTACACCGAGGGTCCTATCCTTTCCACCAGATTTCTGCACCATAGAACCTACATCACCCAGAGACAAACTAAGGCAACCAAGTACAGACTACACAAACAGACTGACACACCCTTACGAGTACGAGCAACTAGGTCAACACAATGGGCTCATAGTGCCCCAGTGTGCGAACCTATGCTCTGATACCATCTATAATGCCCCGCCAAGCAACCCCAAAGGATATTAATACATCTAACATTTAAGGCACCAATTTTTTTTTTAAAGTACTAGCATACATCATAATAATCATATATCACATGATATGAAACTAAACATGAACTACATATAACAAATCCTTCGAGTTTACAAGACTGCATTACTTTTCACAACAACTTTATTACATTACATGAAAAGTAGTATACACCAGTATTCATAAGATAACATGATCATGGTTAACACATTAATCAAGGATTACAATATTACAATGTCGTTTCCCAACATGAATGGGAAAGATACAATAATATGGAATGATACATCTGAAATGGAGTACAAAGCTTCAATACTGAATCCAAACTCTGGTACAACTCATGAGTCACTGCAAGGTACAATTTCACACTTCCCAAATGATGATTGGGGACCCAATGGGGTAAATAGCACGTTCCACCCAACCACGTGGACCCGAAGGCCCACCCCCCATGCTAAGAGATG
This sequence comes from Sequoia sempervirens, assembly GCA_007258455.2. Classification (NCBI taxonomy): domain Eukaryota; kingdom Viridiplantae; phylum Streptophyta; class Pinopsida; order Cupressales; family Cupressaceae; genus Sequoia; species Sequoia sempervirens. Next base: position 12,470 of record VDFB02228565.1, read on the forward strand.
ACAAGAAGGAACCCCAACAATACCATCATACAAAACAAGGATACAAGACTTCACAACAAGATCCACAAAAACATAAGGCAATCTTAACACAAGATATAACCAACACAAGATGTGCCCAATAAAAGGAATAACCAATAAAGCATCAACATACAAATGCCAACATGTGCTTCCAGAGACCCAAAAATAACATAGAGGAAAACAAGCATACATAGTTGTTAAAGGAAGAGTGTCATCGCAATGTTGCATGGGTTACCCTAGTGATTCTTCCTAGGTCCCGGCCCCCAACTTGGGTTACCCTAGTGACCTCTTACAAAACCCGGCCCCACATGCAATCCAATGCGGCATCAATTATCTTTCATAAGGACAAGACAATGATTTTTCCATTCCAGGCCTTCCCAACTCATCTCAAGCCCATACAAGCACTTGAGTAATGAGTGAGGCATTCACTTATATCTTGTTAATGTGTGATTCTATCCAAAACCCCTAATTAAATATTAATGTTTTCACTTGATTAATAAACTTCCAATGAGTTACCCTGAGACCACTTTCGAGTCTCGGCCCCCATTGAAAGCCACTCCCCTTATGAACAACAAAACTCAAAAGACACTATCAGGGTAAGCCCCATGCATAACATATAAAGTCACAAGTTAAATTGCATTAAGCAAGGCATACATCATCCTACTCAAAATCTTCATAATGAAACTAATTTCAAGTGCAAGGCTAAACCCATAACATCAAGTACTAGACAAAATCATTTAACCACCTGCTTTCAGGTGAAACAACATTAAACTCAATAAATACATCAAGCTTGATATGGGTTACCCAAGGTGATCCTCTTAGGTCGTCGGCCTCCATACCAACCCTTGCAAAAATATAAAATAAAAATCATATCCCCTCTATCCTCTGGAAGACAACAAATCCAATAAACATAAAAAAAAACACCACTTCTATTAACAACAAAATATTCAAAAGAAACAACCAACCCAACATCTACATCATATTCAAAGCTACAATCAAACATTAATAGAACCTTGGAAAATCATAATTTCCACATCACACAATACTCAAAAAAATTTACTAATAATCAATTATTACGAAATCAACAATCATTGGACTTCTACTCTATATCATTGAAATATTAAATTCTTCTTTTGTCTTCATATAATAAAAGCAATTCCATTCTATTTCTAATCCACTTTCGAGTCTACTACTACATCCTTAATAATAATTTAAACATCTTTTATAATAATACCCATCCACTTACATAATCTCATTTTATATTATTTATTTAAATAATATCTTCTTTCAACAAACCACCAATTTATCTACTTAAACAAATACACATATAATATCAATATATTTCAATCTAAATAACAATTATAAACATTTAATCAACTATTTTTTTTTTAATTTCTATATTTCGATACTATATATAAAAGAGAAACTATACAACTCCCAAGACTCCATTTAATTTTAACCTAGGTCCCAACCATCATACCTCAGTCTAACATACAGTTGTAAGATTCTAAGGACAAATTCATTTTTTTTTTAGACTCTTCACTCCACTAAAGTGGAATCTCAATAACCAAACCATCACAGAATTTTAAGCACCTCAGACACTGATTTCAATGTAATGGTCAAGTGCTGTGGCTAAGACAGATTAAGAGCAGAATTAGAGAGATTATCTAAACCTCTACAACATTCTATTTTCAAGTGTTGCGGATGTGACAAGTTGCCCAAGAATTCAGTTAGGTATTTCAAATCTCTACAGCCTTCTATGTTCTAACGCTGCATTAGAGAGAGTTTCCAAATGACTCAAGAAGGTGTAATGAATCTATACCCCCTACTATGTTCAAGTGTTGGAACTAGAGCAGATTGTGAATGAATTATGGAGACTTATTTAAACGACCACTCCTTTATATGTTCTAAGCGTTACAATAGTAGCATCTTGCTAATGAAAACAAGGCGGTAATTTAAACTGTTATAATATTTTACTTTAAGTGCTGCTGTTGTGATAGATTGTCATCCGAATCAAGGAAAAATTGATTGCAAGTCATGAATTGCATTACATATGTCCCTAATCTATTCCTGTGTTACCAACTCAAGAATAAAAGCACCCATTCATTTAAACTCAAGAACAGGGAAGGCAGAGAATTTACAATTACAAGTCTTATACATTATGCTATGTCAGAAACGGAAAAGAATCATTTGTCAGCCAGCACATCGAAAACATTTAAAAGTGTACTCCAAAGAGGTCTAAGTGATAGTAATGAGTTGAATATTTAGTACGTCAGTATATATATAAAGTATCAAATCTAAAAATGAAACTATGGAGATAAATTTGAATGTAATCAAGGTTGAATGTAAACAACAGGGAATTCGACATGGAAAACACTTCTTGTCTCTTATCATTCTAGCATTACTGTCAAGTCCCAAATGTTATCCCCCATACTTAAGGGAAGGAGAAAGTTGAGGTGCAAATATGTGACTTAAGGTTAGGTGAAACAGTGTACAACTTTTCTTTTTGATACTATACGCATTTCTGTTTGGTAGCGAGTTTCCAGAGACGTGCTCAAGTTGAAGTTTGGAAATTAACTTCACCACGATCAATGGAAATCTCTCTATTATATTAGACATTGAAAATGTTTATTTCCAAGTGCTGCATCTATGATAGATTATCAGTAAAATCAAGCAGGTTATATATATATGTAAACTTCCTATTTTGTTCAAGTGTTGCAACTGCGACAGGTTGCCAGTGGTTTCAGTGAGGCTATTTAATTCTGTACACTGCCTCAACTCTAAATGTTGTAATTGTGACAGGTTGCCAAGTATATTAGAAGGTGAATATTGGAATTTGGATATACTGCCACGTACATGCATTTATTATTGTTATTATTTTTTTTAAATGCTGAAACTATAAAACAAAGACCTCGGTTTACAGAGAGTGAATAGCCAAAAGAAACAAGGCTCTATGATGAGGACGCTAGCAGGAAGGAGCGCCTTTGACAGGGGATTTCAAAGAGGAGCCTATCAACAAGTAATTTTCACGCAAATGCGATAACATCTAATCTACCGCGTGATGGAAGAAGAAGCAAGAGAAGAAATGAATTACTAACACATTGTTTGCCATGATTACTACATTTAATAACTATGTCTTCACAACACATCCAATCAAGGAGGGACCAGTGATATTGAGGAATGAAAACAACCATGGAAGTGAAATAAAACTGCAGAAGAACTATCGCAATCTAGCTATACATTGAGTTCATCCATCGCCGGCTAAGAGTACAAGGTATAAATCAGGGTATACGTAGCCAATAGAAAATAAATTGCAGAATATTTATATAGAGGACATGATACCCATCCATGTCTATGGCTGAGAGCAGTATTACAGAGGTAGGTCTCATATACCCAATAAAGGCAATGAAAAGAGTAAATGGCAGGAAATATAAACCTTGCATGGAGAACTCGAATGACTTGGGTAAAAACAAAGCTTCGAAAGCTCTCAGCAATTGAATTTGATGGGAACGCAAGATGAATCGATACCATGACTTATGGTAACAGAAGCACCCTAAAAAATTCAGTTCTCAGAGGAAAATTACATTGTTTAAACTTTAAAGACTGGGTATCTCAAGGAATGCAAAGTCACATACAAAATAGATTTGTTGAAATCAAGATTAGTTATCAAATTTTACCAAAACCTAAGCATCCAAGGGTTTAGAAAAGTAAAAACCTAGATTCAGTTGATTGAAACGGTTATGAATCGGACGCAGACCGGAGTTCCAACTATGGCTTCAAATTCACCAAGAGCTTCAACAGTTCTGCTTGAAATACGATTGATATCGCCTTGTTCTTCTCATTCTTTTCTCCCCTATGGAGTTTTTTTTTTTTAAACATAAATTTGATGCTTCCAGTTGAGTTAGTGCAACCGTGCACCACTATCTGTCCCCTCCATTTCTAGTTGCTCTAAACTATATTGTATAGAGCAACCGTCTTTTTTTGTCGCCCTAAAGCATGCAAAAAAACCCCAAACTATGAGTTAATCACGCATCCTAAAAGAAGGTGTCAACTTTTCGGTTATAGAGGATCTTTTCTGCATGCATTCTAAAAATCCACAACTCACTTCCTACATGCAAGGAAGTTCGTTCCACCCTTTTCTAATAATAGATTTATCTCCTTTATGAAGAATGGTCGGTTTCATTTCTCCATTGTTCACTCTCTTCTTCATTATAACTTCTTAAGTGAGTGTAACCGCCAAGTTCTTCATTATCCATATCTTTAAAAAAATTATCTTCAAATTAAAATTATGTTTTGAATAATTTTTTTATTCTTATATTATTATAACCTCTAATAATAAACAAGTATCTATTATAATATTTAAGTTTAATTTATTTAAATTATTTAGTACTTGATTTTAATTAATTACCCAATTAAACAAAACCATTCAAACTACTACAACCAACAACGGTCTCACAAACAACTCCTTACTTAAATGCCCAGAAGGGTCAATACGGAGGGCACTACATATGCTTTACTTTGAATTCAATAATTAATTATTATTCATTTTCTATTTGAATTAGGACTAAAGTTCTGATTGATAGACTGATTGTAAAACATCTATATCTTTCAAATAGTATCACATTTTTTGTATCCAAAACATGTGTCACATTCTATGCTTCGTATTCTATAGCATTAAAAAAAAATTGAATTTCACGAAGTTTTGACTAGGTTAAGGTGGTTAGACATACAAGTTTTTATATTTTTTAAATGTTGTAATACAAAATTCATAATTAACTATTTACTTGCAAAAACTTTACAAAAAAATATGCATCACATCGGGACATGAGTGTTCTAATCGAATATACTTCACTAGTTTTCGATTCAACAACAGTTTTCCTTATTCACACAAATCACATCTAATAGATTTTGTTTTGTTTTCTCTGAAGTATAAAGATGGAAGAGAAAGTACTAGAAAGAAAATATAAGAGGAACCTGATGTCCAACGCTTATTCGAAAATATGATGATGCCCGTTTGATTCTAATGACTTCAAGAAGAGCTCCTTGTTCGTGCTTCCAAATCTCCTCTTTAGTATTTCGTGCTCGAACTCGAACCGATCCTTTGTTTAGAAAACTTCCCCAAAGTAACCCAGTAACAGATTTCCAATCCCTTTTAAAAACTCTCCTTAAAAAACTAAAAGAATCCAATATCCCCTTTAAAACTTCAAAATACCGACCCAATATCTTCTGCAACTCCTGTAACTAATATCCTCTGTCTGTGTGAGAAAACTTACAATTTTCCTAATTAAATAAAAGACATTGTCCATTCTTTTCAAAAACTCTAAAAAAAAAAACAAAATAAAAATAAAAATCATTCTTTAAAAGCAAGCTTTTTACCCAGATCTCTTTTCCTATTTGCTCTCACAATTTTTTCATTCTTTTATTTGTTTTATTGTTTTAATTTCTATCTTTGTAGCTTTACTTGCACATCACATTACTTATTTAATTTAAATAAATTATTCTAATAATTATCCTCCACCAGATAATTGATTAAAATAATTAAGACACATTTATTATTTAATTATCATTTAATTGAAATCTATGACTTTCAAAAATAATTAAATCATCTAAATATATAAAAAAGAGTTTAAATCTAACATTAAAACAACTATTACTTCCATCATTAAAATCGAATACACCACAACATATAAAGTACCAATGTTAATCAAAAGACGACAAAATGCAAAAGACAAACCACAAATAACAAAAATTTCAAAAATGAACAATACAAAGCAAACGAGACGATCTGACATCATGGGATGGGAGGACTTCATCGTCAGCTCTGTTTCAACATTTAACCATTGGGTTATTTGGTGCTCACCTTGTCCTACCAAAGCAGGTGGAATCGAGACTTGTACCTGCAATACCTGCATACAAGTGAAGTTGTGTACATGTGCATACATATATATATATATATATATATATATATATATATATATATATATATATATATATATATATATATATATATATCGAAGCATTAAATCAAAACACTGCATTGTGAGAAGGAATCACAACATAACAGGGAACTCACGAATGAGTGATGCTATATTGTCCTTCATCACACCTATTTTAACAATTATAATATAACCAATAAATTAACATTTCTAGCTAACAATCATCTCATAACATATTAAATTAAATCACCGCATCATATCATAATTATGAAAATCAACTAATATAACCAACCATAATGTCATACGAAATAATCAAATCCACTAATGTATATAAGCATAATCAACAATAGTCTACCAATCAAACCACCAAACCAAACAATAATAATATCATCACAGTATCAAACCAAGGCACATAAAATAATAAGTCTAAACAGTATGAGGGGTATTACATCCTCCCCCCCTAGGACATGGCTTACTCCTGGAAGCCATTAAATAAAAGAATACAAATTAAGATTCTCAAATAAGGGAGACATCCTCCCATGACGCCAAGATCACAACGTTTAGGACACCATCGAACCCTTTCGAGCTCACTCATGAGCTCCTAAGCCAGAACCTCGTCCTCTACCAGAAGCCTCTACTCCTGCATCCTGGTACCCAGCCTGACGATTGTCGACAATGGAAAACACTCAATGAGACCTACCCGCATCTCCCACCGTAGGCTCAGAAGCGGCAGGTCTCTGATTAAATTCAGAAGTGCTCTTTTGTGGACACAATCTAGCGATATGCCCTTGCTGCCAACATGAGTAGCAACCAGTACCTCGGCCAAATCCTCTACCCTCCGATGGAGCGTTGGATTGTTGAAAGCTTCCTCGACTCGGCACTAACTGAAAACTAGGTGCAGGCTATGCAAAATGTTCCTGCCGAACTTGGTGCCTGATCCTATTCCGATCCCTACGAAACTGTGAATTGCCACCCTGTTGGGATTGAAAGTTTTCATGCTTCAGCTGTGATTGTTGTTGCTGATGCTGCTACTGCTGTTGATGTTGCTGACCCCCTTTAGAAGGTGGATTCCTGTTCCTAGAAGATCCTGCTCCCTATGACTGACCTCCATGAGTGCTAAAACTAGGCGTGGGCACGCTACCAATCTGTACTCTGATCTGACCACCCAAAGCCATGGCCAAATTCTCCTCCACTAAGCAAGCCTTCTCAACTGCCATTTCCATCGTCTTTGGCTCGAAGACTCGCACGCCACCACTGATGTGGGCATTAAGGCCCCGAACAAAATGTTGTAGTAACAAGCCCTCATCGTGGCTAATCCCTGCATACTGCTTCAACTCATAGAAGCACCTCTCATACTGCTCCACTGACATAGACAACTGCTTGAGATCATGAAACTCGTCAGCCTTGCGTTGCCTCGAGTGATCTGAGAGGAAGTGAGCCCTGAACCTGTTAAGGAACAACTCCCAAGTAACCATACCGATATCAAGATGTAACTTCTGTTCCTCAAGACGCCACCAAGTAGATGCGAAGCCTAGCAAGTGGATAACTGTGTACCGCGCCTTGGTATTGCTACTGTAGGGGTGCATAGCGAAGCAACGATCTAAGTCAATTAACCAGGTCTCAACCTATAGACCTCCTCCAGAACCATCAAAAGTAGGAGGGTGTGCCCTCATTAGATCTCTCATATGTCCTGCTATGACTGCATCCTGAACCACATCTGTATCCCTGCGCCTCGGAGACCTCTCTCTCTACCTCTCAACCTGGTGCACCTCATCTGGCCTGGGTCCCAATTGGTCAAGAATCTCTCCAAGTATATGCTGTAACTGACCATCTAGACCAGGTTGTGCTAGATTCTGGCCACCTGATGGAACGCTATGAAGACTCTGATGTTCCTCATGCTCAGAACCATGGGAACTAGGAACTGAGGGGCTTTGCCGGTTTGCTCTACGACTGACACCACGGCCTCTTTCACGGCCATGTCCTCTACCTCGAGGCATAGTTCTGCGCCAGAAGATAAAGTACAAAATGACCTCAAGAGTTGCACATACAATAACCTAATGGACTACACTACCCAAAGACCCTAGCGTTTGCAACCTTGGCTCTGATAACAAGTTGTAATTCCCGTCGTGCAAACCCCAGAGAACACACATAATGCAAATAATTTTTTTTTAAACAATTAAATTAACCATGCAATCACATTAAACCATAACCACATAGCATATTACATAGCATTAACACACTTAGTTCTTTGGGGCATGCGAGGTAACATCGCAACAACTTAAACGGAAATAAAGATAAAGATTCCAACAATATCATTTACTTTATATTAACCATAAACAATGATACATCCCATAACCATGATGCAAGCATAATAAACATCACATAATACATCCATAGTAAATCTCATAATAAAGATACAAATAATCCTAACTATTACATCATTGTTTTAAAGTTACATTACAATCTTGATAAATGAATTACATTGAATTTCCCGACATGGGGATTGATACAAGAATAATGAAATATGAAATACAAGTGTGTACTGGTACAGCTCCACTGCGGCATGCTGAGAAGACAAGAAGCGGATGGGGAACCCAATGGGTGCGGAGCACGTTCCACCCAACCATGTGAATTACAAGTAAGTCACCCCCGTGCTCAGAGGTGATGAGGAAGTGAACCCAACCATGAATGTCAAACCGACTCAACAACAACATGATACAAAACAAGTACAATTCAAAGCATACGATGAACAACCATCAACGTTCACAAATCACATAACAAGTTAAAAACTAAGAACTCATCACAATAACACGAAGTACCACCAATTAACAATCATGAAACAAATTCACAAGAATCAAAAGCATCACAAAGATACAATATCCAGAGGCAACTAGAAACAAGCACAAGGGTATCAAGTGGCAAGGGTCATTGCATAGCTCTCGTGGGATCCCCTGGCACTTCCTCCAACTGAGGCGCCAACACCCATCTATAGATTCCCTAGTCCTAAAATCAGAAACAAAATGAATATTACAATATCCAGAGGCGACAAGAAACAAGAACAAGGATGTTTAGTGGAGAGTGTCATCACATAGCTCTCATGGGATCCCCTGGCACTTCCTCCAACTAAGGCACCGACACCCATCTATGGATCCCCTGGACCTTCCTCCTAACTGAGGCACCGACACCATAGGGTAGCTAATGCGGAGCCGATAATCTCTCATGAAGATGAGACTACGACTTTGCCGACCACGGCTTACTCAGTCTATCACTAGTCTACGGTAGCCCTAATGCATAGACGAGGAATCCAGTTTTAATTATCTTGTGTGTTTTACTACCCATCCCCCTAAATTCTATTTTTAGGTTATCACTTGTTTAACTACTCTTACGTGGGTTCCCCTAAGCACTTCCTCTTACCCGAGGCGCCGGCGCCCACGAAGAGCCACTCTCCCTATGACCCGTAACATAAATCAAAACTAGGCAAGGGTTGAACCAAAGCATAAAAAGCATAGTACCACAACAAGAACACATGAGGCATTAACCCTCTCGCAATAATTCATAACCAAAAGTTTTAACATACCATTCAACCCTTCCTAACAGAATGCCAATAAGCTTCAACTCCAAAAGTATAACCAAAACGAGGATAACATTTAAAGCATAAAACTCATACAAGAAATACGAGGCAAATCCATCTCGCGATAAATTGTAATCACAACGACTACAACCACGTACAACCATTCCAAATAATACCACTCAAATTCATGTAATATTCTAATCACAAAGATACAAGTATAAACATCAAAGAATATAAAACATGCCTTTGGAGAAGACCAAGGTTTACAATAATCCAAATGAGGTTCAAAGCACAACAGAATTCCCACATCACAAGGATAAAGTCAATAACAATAAATAGAAGACAATAACAAGATCACACGAGTTTCTAACTCGAGAAGACGATTCGACCAATTACGTATAATATCCCTATTTTACTCGACATAGAGTCAAAAATAAAGAACACTAAAATTAATGACAACTTATCTAATTTGCTTTCTTTAATTATTCCAAGATAATAATTTCATGCTTACTCAACTAACTCACATTCAATAAAAAAAATAAAATTATATATATATATATATATATATATATATATATATATATATATATATATATATATATATATATTATTTTATTTTAATTTAAATCATAACTTTAACACCTATATATACATATAAATCACTAATCTTAATAATGATAAATAATTAGTAATAATAAAAAATAATAATAATAATAATAATAATAAACAAGATATATATATAAATATATATATATATATATATATATAATTATATATATATAAATATATTTATATATTATATATATAATAAAAATAAAAAAAATAAATGAAAGTTCTGTCGGGCGTACAAAGTACGCGCGCAGTCCCAAGGAATGCTACGGACAGCAGTCCTGGGGGCTGTCGTGTGCAGACTAACAAGGGGATGGGGACGGGTACGGCTCAAGCCGACCCACCCCTTCCCAATAATATCATTTTATTTTGTTTTTAAAAAAATTCATTTATATATATATTTTTTAAAACAAATTCCATATAACACAAAAAAAGAATGAACACAGTAAATTTTGAATTCTGAGCAAATAAAAAAAAAGAGTTTTCCAGACGTACGACCGACGGCCGATGCACAGTACCAACAAGTTATTAAGGTATACATATATGTATAATATATACATATATATATATATATATATATGAAAATGTATATATATATGAATATATATAAATATATTATATGTATATATCTTATTTGCATAAAATAATAAAACTAGAGAATAAAATACATATATTTTAAAACCAGAGAGTAAAATACATATATTTTAAAAGTAGAGAGTAAAATACAGAGACTAAATGAATCCAATATATATAAATAAATTAACAAAACTTCAAATCTATTATTCCCTACAAGAAGATTATCTTTTACAAAATCTTCTTATTGATAAATTGATTATTTCAGAGACAAAGGGTTTTGTTTTGACAAGTTGGAAGCATTTTTTTAAAAAAATTCTAATCTAATATATTTCACTAGTTTTCGATTCAACAACAGTTTTCCTTATTCACACAAATCACATCTAATAGATTTTCTTTTGTTTTCTCTGAAGCAGAAAGATGGAAGAGAAAGTACTAGAAAGAAAATATAAGAGGAACCTGATGTCCAACGCTTATTCAAAAATCTGATGATACACGTTTGATTCTAATGACTTCGAGAAGAGCTCCTTGTTTGTGCTTCCAAATCTCCTCTTCAGTATTTCGTGCTCGAACTCAAACCGATCCTATGTTTAGAAAACTTCCCCAAAGCAACCCAGTAACAGATTTCCAATCCCTTTTAAAAACTCTCCTTAAAAAAATAAAAGAATCCAATATCCCCTTTAAAACTTCAGAATACCCACCCAATATCTTTTGCAACTCCTGTGACTAATATCCTCTGTCTGTGTGATAAAACTTACAATTTTCCTAATTAAATAAAAGACATTGTCCATTCTTTTCAAAAACTCTAAAAAAAAAACAAAATTAAAAAAAAAATCATTCTTTAAAAGCAAGCTTTTTACCCAGATCTCTTTTCCTATTTGCTCTCACAATCTTTTCATTCTTTTATTTGTTTTATTGTTTTAATTTCTATCTTTGTAGCTTTACTTGTACATCACATTACTTATTTAATTTAAATAAATTTTTCTAATAATTATCCTCCACCAGATAATTTTTTAAAATAATTAAGACACATTTATTATTTAATTATCATTTAATTGAAATATATGACTTTCAAAAATAATTAAATCATCTAAATATATAAAAAAGAGTTTAAATCTAACATTAAAACAACTATTACATCCATCATTAAAATCGAATACACCACAACATATAAAGTACCAACATTAATCAAAAGACGACAAAATGCAAAAGACAAACCACAAATAACAACAATTTCAAAAATGAACAATACAAAGCAAACGAGATGATCTGACATCATGGGATGGGAGGACTTCATCGTCACCTCCGTTTCAACATTTAACTGTTGGGTTATTTGGTGCTCACCCTGTCCTGCTGAAGCAGGTGGAATCGAGACTTGTACCTGCAATACCTGCATACAAGTGAAGTTGTGTACATGTGCATACATATATATATATAAATCCAAGCATTAAATCAAAACACTGCATTGTGAGAAGGAATCGCAACATAACAGGGCACTCGCGAATGAGTGATGCTATATTTTCCTTCATCACACCTATTCTAACAATTATAATATAACCAATAAATTAACATTTCTAACTAACAATCATCTCATAACATATTAAATTAAATCACTGCATCATATCATAATTATGAAAATCAACTAATATAACCAACCATAATGTCATACGAAATAATCAAATCCACTAATGTATAAGTATAATCACCAATAGTCTACCAATCAAACCACCAAACCAAACAATAATAATATCATCACAGTATCAAACCAAGGCACATAAAATAATAAGTCTAAACAGTATGAGGGGTATTACATCCTCCCCCCCTAGGACATGGCTTACTCCTGGAAGCCATTAAATAAAAGAATAAAAATTAAGATTCTCAAATAAGGGAGACATCCTCCCATGACGCCAAGATCACAACGTTTAGGACACCATCGAACCCTTTCGAGCTCACTCACGAGATCCTAAGCCAGAACCTCGTCCTCTACCAAAAGCCTCTACACCTGCATCTTGGTACCCAGCCTGATGATTGTCGACAATGGAAAACACTTGATGAGACCTACTCGCATCTCCCACTGTCGGCTCAGAAGCGGCAGGTCTCTGATTAAATTCAGAAGTGCTCTTTTGTGGACACAATCTAGCGATATGCCCTTGCTGCCCACATGAGTAGCAACTAGTACCTCGGCCAAATCCTCTGCCCTCCGATGGAGCATTGGATTGTTGAAAGCTTCCTCGACTTGACGCTGACTGAAAACTAGGTGCAGGCTGTGCAAAACGTTCCTGCCGAACTTGGTGCCTGATCTTGTTCCGATCCTTATGAAACTGTGAATTGCCAGACTGCTGGGATTGAAAGTTTTCATGCTTCAGCTGCGATTGCTGTTGTTGATGCTGCTACTACTGTTGATGTTGTTGACCCACTTAAGAAGGTGGATACCTATTCCTAGAAGATCCTACTCCCTATGACTGACCTCCATGAGTGCTAAAACTAGGTGTGGGTGCGCTACCAATTTGTACTCCGATGTGACCACCCAAAGCCATGGCCAAATTCTCCTCCACTAAGCGAGCCTTCTCAACTGCCATTTCCATTGTCTTCGGCTCGAAGACTCGTACGCCACCACTGATGCGGGCATTAAGGCCCCGAAAAAAATGTTGTACTAACAAGCCCACATCGTGGCTAATCCCTGCATATTGCTTCAACTCATAGAAGCGCCTCTCATACTGCTCCACTAACATAGACAACTGCTTGAGATCATGAAACTCGTCAGCCCTGCATTGCCTCGAGTGATCTGAGAGGAAGCGAGCCCTGAACCTGTCAAGGAACAACTCCCAAGTAACCATACTGATATCAAGATGTAACTTATGTTCCTCAAGATGCCACCAAGTAGATGTGAAGCCTCGCAAGTGCATAACTGCGCACCGTGCCTTGGTATCACTACCATAGGGGTGCATAGCGAAGCAACGATCTAAGTCAATTAACCAGGTCTTAGCCTCTAGACCTCCTCCAAAACCATCAAAAGTAGGAGGGTGTGCCCTCATCAGATCTCTCATATGTCCTGCTATGACTGCATCCTGAACCACATCTGTATCCCTGTGCCTCGGAGACCTCTCTCTCTCCCTCTCAACCTGGTGCACCTCATCTGGCTTGGGTCCCAATCGGTCAAGAATCTCTCCAAGTATATGTTGTAACTAATTGTGTAGATCAGGCTATGCTGGATTCTGGCCACCTGATGGAACACTATGAAGACTCTGATGTTCCTCATGCTCAGAACCATGGGAACTAGGAACTGAGGGGCTTTGCTGGTTTGCTCTATGACCGACACCACGACCTCTTGCACGACCACGTCCTCTACCTCGAGGCATAGTTCTGCGCCATAAGATAAAGTACAAAATGAGCTCAAGAGTTGCACATATAGTAACCTAATGGACTACACTACCCAAAGACCCTAGCGTTTGCAACCTTGGCTCTGATACCAAGTTTTAATGCCCGTCGTGCAAACCCCAGAGAACACACACAATGCAAATAATTTTTTTTAAACAATTAAATTAACCATGCAATCACATTAAACCATAACCACATAGCATATTACATAACATTAACACACTTAGTTCTTTGGGGCACGTGAGGTAACATCGCAACAACTTAAACAAAAATAAAGATAAAAATTCCAACAATATCATTTACTTTATATTAACCATAAACAATGATACATCACATAACCATGATGTGAGCATAATAAACATCACATAATACATCCATAGTAAATCTCATAATAAAGATACAAATAATACTAACTATTACATCATTGTTTTAAAGTTACATTACAATTTTGATAAATGAATTACATTGAATTTCCCAACATGGGGATTGATACAAGAATAATGAAATATGAAATACAAGTGTATACTGGTACAACTCCACTATGGCATGCTGAGAAGACAAGAAGCGGATGGGGAACCCAACGGGTGCGGAGCACATTCCACCCAACCATGTGAATTACAAGTAACTCACCCCTTGTGCTCAGAGGTGATGAGGAAGTGAACCTGACCATGAATGTCAAACCGACTCAACAACAACATGATACAAAACAAGTACAATTCAAAGAATACAATGAACAACAATCAATGTTCACAAATCACATAACAAGTTAAAAACTAAGAACTCATCACAATAACACGAAGTACCACCAATTAACAATCATGAAACAAATTCACAAGAATCAAAGGCATCACAAAGATACAATATCCAGAGGCAACTAGAAACAAGCACAAGGGTATCAAGTGGAGAGGTTCATCGCATAGCTCTCATGGGATCCCCTGGCACTTCCTCCAACTGAGGCGCGGAAACCCATCTATGGATTCCCTAGTCCTAAAATCAGAAACAACATGAATATTACAATATCCAGAGGTGACAAGAAACAAGAACAAGGATGTCTAGTGGAGAGTGTCATCGCATAGCTCTCATGGGATCCCCTGGCACTTCCTCGAACTGAGGCACCGACACCCATCTATGGATCCCCTGGCCCTTCCTCCTAACTGAGGCACCGACACCATAGGATAGCTAATGCGGAGCCGATAATCTCTCATGAAGATGAGACTACGACTTTTCTAACCATAGCCTACTCAGTCTATCACTAGTCTACTATAGCCCTAATGCATAGACGAGGAATCCAGTTTTAATTATCTTGTGTGTTTTACTACCCATCCCCCTAAATTCTATTTTTAGGTTATCACTTGTTTAACTACTCTTATGTAGGTTCCCCTGAGCACTTCCTCTTACCCGAGGCGCCGACGCCCACGAAGAGCCACTCTCCCTATGACCCGTAACATAAATCAAAACTAGGCAAGGGTTGAACCAAAGCATAAAAAGCATAGTACCACAACAAGAACACGCGAGGCATTAACCCTCTCGAAATAATTCATAACCAAAAGTTTTAACAAACCGTTCAACCCTTCCTAATAGAATGCCAATAAGCTTCAACTCCAAAAGTATAACCAAAACGAGGATAACATTTAAAGCATAAAACTCATTCAAGACATATGAGGCAAATCCATCTCGTGATAAATCATAATCACAACAACTACAACCATGTACAACCATTCCAAATAATACCGCTTAAAGTCATGTAATATTCTAATCACAAAGATACAAGTATAAACATCAAAGAATATAAAACATGCCTCTGCAGAAGACCAAGGTTTACAATAATCCAAATGAGGTTCAAAACACAACAGAATTCCCACATCACAAGGATAAAGTCAATAACAATAAATAGAAGATAATAACAAGATCACACGAGTTTCTAACTCGAGAAGACGATTCGACCAATTACGTATAATATCCCTATTTTACTCGACATAGAGTCAAAAATAAAAAACACTAAAATTAATGACAACTTATCTAATTTGCTTTCTTTAATTATTCCAAGATAATAATTTCATGCTTACTCAACTAACTCACATTCAATAAAAAAATAAAATAATATATATATATATATATATATTATTTTATTTTAATTTAAATCATAACTTTAACACCTATATATACATATAAATCACTAATATTAATAATGATAAACAATTAGTAATAATAATAAAAAATAATAATAAACAAGATATATATATAAATATATATATATATATATATATATATATATATATATATATATATATATTATATATATAATAAAATAAAAATAATAAATGAAAGTTCTGTCGGGCGTACAAAGTATGCGCGCAGTCCCAAGGACTGCTGACGGCAGTCCGGGGGCTGTGTGTGCAGACTAACAAGGGGATGGGGATGGGTACGGCTCAGGCCGACCCACCCCTTCCCAATAATATCATTTTATTTTGTTTTTAAAAAAATTCGTTTATATATATATATTTTAAAACAAATTCCATATAACACAAAAAAAGAACAAACACAGTAAATTTTGAATTCTGAGCAAATAAAAAAAATGAGTTTTCCAGACGTACGGCCGACGGCCGACGCATAGTACCAGCAAGTTATTAAGGTATACATATATGTATAATATATACATATATATATATATATGAAAATGTATATATATATATGAATATATATAAAGATATTATATGTATATATCTTATTTGCATAAAATAATAAAACCAGTGAGTAAAATACAGAGACTAAATGAATCCAATATATATAAATAAATTAACAAAACTTCAAATCTATTATTCCCTACAAGAAGATTATCTTTTACAAAATCTTCTTATTGATAAATTGATTATTTCAGAGACAAAGGGTTTTGTTTTGACAAGTTGGAAGCATTTTTTTTAAAATTCTAATCTAATATATTTCACTAGTTTTTGATTCAACAACAGTTTTCCTTATTCACACAAATCACATCTAATAGATTTTCTTTTGTTTTCTCTGAAGCAAAAAGATGGAAGAGAAAGTACTAGAAAGAAAATATAAGAGGAACCTGATGTCCAACGCTTATTCAAAAATCTGATGATGCCCGTTTGATTCTGATGACTTCGAGAAGAGCTCCTTGTTCGTGCTTCCAAATCTCCTCTTCAGTACTTCGTGCTCGAACTCGAACCAATCCTCTATTTAGAAAACTTCCCCAAAGAAACCTAGTAACATATTTCCAATCCCTTTTAAAAACTCTCCTTAAAAATATAAAAGAATCCAATATCCCCTTTAAAAATTTAGAATACCCACCCAATATCTTCTGCAACTCCTGTAACTAATATCCTCTGTTTGTGTGAGAAAACTTACAATTTTCCTAGTTAAATAAATGACATTGTCCATTCTTTTCAAAAACTCTAAAAAAAAAAACAAAATTAAAATAAAAATCATTCTTTAAAAGTAAGCTTTTTACCCAGATCTCTTTTCCTATTTGCTCTCACAATCTTTTCATTCTTTTATTTGTTTTATTGTTTTAATTTCTATCTTTGCAGATTTACTTGCACATCACATTACTTATTTAATTTAAATAAATTATTGTAATAATTATCCTCCACCAGATAATTGATTAAAATAATTAAGACACATTTATTATTTAATTATCATTTAATTGAAATATATGACTTTCAAAAATAATTAAATCATCTAAATATATAAAAAAGAGTTTAAATCTAACATTAAAACAACTATTACTTCCATCATTAAAATCGAATACACCACAACATATAAAGTACCAACATTAATCAAAAGACGACAAAATGCAAAACACAAACCACAAATAACGACAATTTCAAAAATGAACAATACCAAGCAAATGAGACGTCTGACATCATGGGACGGGAGAACTTCATCGTCACCTCTGTTTCAACATTTAACTGTTGGGTTATTTGGTGCTCGCCCTGTTCTGCCGAAGCAGGTGGAATCGAGACTTGTACCTGCAATACCTACATACAAGTGAAGTTGTGTACATGTGCATACATATATATATATAAATCCAAGCATTAAATCAAAACACTACATTGTGAGAAGGAATCACAACATAACAAGGCACTCGCGAACGAGTGATGCTATATTGTCCTTCATCACACCTATTCTAACAATTATAATATAACCAATAAATTAAAATTTCTAACTAACAATCATCTCATAACATATTAAATTAAATCACTGCATCATATCATAATTATGAAAATCAACTAATATAACCAACCATAATGTCATACGAAATAATCAAATCCACTAATGTATAAGCATAATCACCAATAGTCTACCAATCAAACCACCAAACCAAACAATAATAATATGATCACAATATCAAACCAAAGCACATAATATAATAAGTCTAAACAGTATGAGGGGTATTACAATAGGTAGGGGGGAAATCATAAAGAGGGTATTTATAGACCTTAAATATTTTATCATCCAACAGAAAAATATCTTCCTCACTTATGCTTTCATCCTATAAAACATTATAAGAAGAGGGGAAGATATTGGGAGGGAGATGAATGTAGACTAGTTGAAGTTTCAATGGTTTCTTGTTGTGTTATGTTATCATCATGGTCACCTGTGGTTGTTTCTTCTTTTTCATCAATGTCTTTCCTAATAAGAGAGGTAGAAGGAGATAAAAAAATAGGGTTCTAAAAAATTTCATTTATTGGTTCTTCTAAAGCCAAAATATCTTCATCACTAATAGGAGAGATATTAGGAGAAGAAAAAATATGATCATTAGGAATGTCCACGGCTATATTCTCTTTCACTAATCACTTTCATAGGAAGGTGATATGAAATCTTTCTTAGAATGCCTAGAAAGGTAAGGTACTAACATTGTTTGAATGAAAATAAAAATAACATCTAACCATGTTACGAAATACTTTAAGAATGTAAAAAATGTGTATCCAAATACAAGAATTACTTTTATCCCATGTATGAAAAAATTTAAGAATGCAAAGAATACATATATCCAAGAATTAAAAACATTTTTATGAAACTTATGCAAAGTTTTTTCAATGTAAACATTGTATATTAAAAAGTGAAAAGTACTTTTATCCATGTTATGTAAAGTTTCAGAAATGTGAACATTTTCAAATCTGATGATGCTTTTAATTGAAATGATTTCAAAAATGAGTACCCTAAATTGATGTTTTTGACTTAGATGCATAAAAAAAATGTTACCAAAACTTTCCATACTTATAGTATATGTTACTAGGAGGCTTAGGAAGCACATAAATGAGTTTTTTAATGTTGTTAAATTAATTTTAACATATAGATTGGGACTAATTCGCCCAAGGGGTGAATGATTCCTAGTTAGGGTTTTTATTAAAAAAAATCATTAAAAAATTGAGTGATTTTTATTCATTTTATTGTGTATTATTTATTACCTAAATTAAAATGAACTTTTCAAATGTTTTTCAATGATTTGAGATGCAAAAAATCAAACTATATACACTTTCATGAACATGTAAAAATTTCAAACCCTAGAATGCCAATTAACTAATGTAAACGAGCTAATGCAATGTTTATGCAAGCTATATCTAGGATGATGATGGACTCCAAATAAAAATAAGAAGGTATTTGAAATGAAAATTCATCAAAAATTTTAGTTTAAAAATGGATTATTTATGGTTTTGGACATAGAACATCACTTTTCTCCAGCTAACATTCAACAATGCCCTATAGATCTCAACCCAAGTGGAATAAAGGTAAGAGATCTGCTAAGGGACAACCCGAGGGGCTGAATTAATATTACAATAGGGGTTCACCACCAAGTTTAAACTTGGAAAAGACAATAAAATGCAAATGAAATGAAAAACCATAATGTGATGCAAACTTGAATTAAATGACCTAGAAATGCATATGGGTGATCCCACAATACTAGTTTACAATTTTTGGCCAAATGACATTGAATTATTTTTTCTAACTAAATCTTCACTTTCCGGAACCTATAGCAGCTAAACCGTGAGGAATTGGAAGATGATGCAAACTAGTGATTTGTGACTTTTTTTCTATAGATTCTAAATAATTATTTTCAATTTTTTTGGAATTAGATTGCATTTCTTTTTTCATCTCCTTTGAAAACTAGTTTTTTTTCAATAAACAACATTTTTAAAGAGTGATGCTCACCATATACAACATAACCTTCTTTCCATGAAGGATAAAATTCTAAAATTTTCAAATTTATATTTTTAAGTATAATATCTAGTTCTTTAATCTGGTTTTGTAGTGTTTTATTGACCATTTTTTCCTTAGTCAATTTTTGAAGTCAAACCAATTACAATACAAACATAGGCAGACTATATACAACATAATTTTTTTTGTATGTATCAAAATTCAAAAAAAAAATTGTTAGATCAAGGACTTCAATATCTAATGCATTGATATTTTTCAAATTTTTTTGATAGTCTGCTATTTGTTCACATGCATAAAACAAAGAGCTTGATTTTTGGTGAAAAACCAACATTCACAAGAAATGAAAAATTAAATATAATAATTAAATTAAATTTACTTAAAATTATAATTTTTGGGAATCTTATAATAAGGACTACATACTTATAAAAAATAAATTTTAAATGAATTTATTTGATCCCCTAAAAGGTAAATCAAAATAGATTTTTTATTAGCATTTTAATAGGTGTAAAGGAGACTCCACTATAGGTGTGGTTTAAAACTAGTGAGTTTCTATCGAAGGGGGTCTAATAAAACCCTCTTCAATTGGAATCCTTTAAATAGAACTTTTCAAGGCCTAAATCATTATATTTTTTTAAAATATTCAACAAAAGTCAGGATCTCCTGGAAATTGTAAACTAGTATTTTGGGATCACCCATATATATCAAAACAAGAAGTTGTAAAACCAAAAGTGTGCACCTAAAAATTATAGAGGATTGAATGAATACTAGAAAGGTTGTTGATCCTAAAATATTGGCTTACTAGGACTCATTCGCCATTTTGGGTGAATCAATCACAAATCTAAGTTTCTACACAGGAGTAGGTTTTAGGAAAAAGGGTATCCAAATCTACGAAGATCTCTAAGAAAAACCTATAGTGGGAATCATTTTAAACTTGTGGTGAATGATTCTAGTTTATATTTTCTAGAAATTAAAAGTCTAAATATGGTCTTCTTGGTCTACTCAATCTGTTCCCCTAGGTTCTCAGATCTAAAACTCTAATTTCGAGGTTTTAGATAACCTTATAGTGAAAATTATGACCTTGAAAATGGGGAGACAAATCCAAAAACATTGTAACCTAATCTTCAATGATCTTTCAAGCTCCACAACACCTATATCTACAATCACATAAAGAGAGAGAAAAAATGTTGATTGTTAAGGAATATGTGTTTTCCTTTGTCAAACCCCTTTTATGTAATTAAATCAAATGATGAGATAATGAAACGAAGGCATGAAACATGAAACAAAGAACATGAATCATGAAAATAATACCTTGGATTATGTCTTGTAAATATAAAACTCAACATGAAATGACCATGAAGTATGTAGATCTTGATCTTTGACAATAGGTGTGGAACAATGCTTGATCTATGATCTTCAATGCTACATCACAATACTAACATGCTTGATGCTTGATATGATTGACATGATAATGGATCTTGAGTTGGTGCAAAAATTATCATCTTCTATTTTTCTTAATATTTGATTAATGATCAATATTAACCCATTTTACTCTTTCATGGGTTAATTGGGCAAGTATAGGAAGAATAAATAATTTAACATTTAATATTGTCCAAATATAATTCAAATTTAGAGGATAATTAAATATTAAATATTTTTATTTAATTGTACAAAAGAGGCATGGAACTTAATGAGATTTAATTATAACTTCCAAAATTGAATTTAGAATATTTTATGATAGTTATGACAAGATTCAATAACAACATCTATAACAAGTTGTCATAGTGGGAGTTATTGCCTATTTTTAGCCAGAAATCAAGTGGAGGTTATTCAAAGTCTTTATGGGACCTATTTTGGAGGGAAGCTGGTGTGAATAATATTATTTATTTTAATTTTCCAATTGGGGGTCATTTTGGTTTGCTCCTCCATATATTTTTAAGCAAAAATGCATTTCAGGCATCTCATTTTATCATACAAAAACTCTGTCAAAATTTGTCTAGACATTGTCTTCAACAAATAATCTTTTGTGGATGAAAACACATTAAATATTGGTGATCAATGGATGGAAAAAAATTGGTTGTAGGTATCATAGGATGAAACCCCTTTGGTACATGAGGGTAATCTCATACAAAGGTTGCATTAGAGCTTCATGTAGTTGTAGGATTTTAGCTTGTTCAATTTGTGTGTTTTATAGGCTTTTGGAGTTGTAATTTGAGGAGATTTTAGAGTGGTGTTTCCAATTTTTTTTTTAGTTTATTTTTTCTGTTGTTGTGACTAAAAATTAGTCCCATTGTGGCATAGAAAAAAGTACCCTTTCCTTGAAATGGGATTAATTCATTATAATTAGACTTAATGGGGCTCTGATTCAACTGTCATGAGGCATTTTATGCATCCACACTAGCTCTTGGACCCTTCCACATTGAATAAATTGTGGTTATTGATGTCTTGTAAAGGTGTTTTAGAGTCTTGTAAAGGACTTTCATGCTTTTCTAGGCTTAATGAACCTATTTATCTTTAATTCAACATTATAAAACATGTTTAATTACATCATCAAATTAATTTAGAAGGCTTGTAAAGTGAATTTAATGATAAAATAACATTGGAATGTATCTTACATGTTCACATTGGTTCTTGTGCCTTCCTAGGCTATGTGGACCTCATTTTAGTTGTAAAGTGCATTTAATTACACTTTCACATTGAATTATGTGTCCCAAGCCCTTTTTGACATCTACATCATCATTAATAGGCCCCTTTTAACCTATATTGTGTATTATGAGGCTTGATTTTATCAAATACTTGATAAAAATCATTATATAAATGTAATTTATGCATTCCCTAAGAACCCAACTGGAAAATGGGCCCCTTTGGGACTAATTCACCATCTGTGGCAAATGAGTTCATGCCAGGTAGGACTAATTCACCCAAGGTGGTGAATGAGTCCCATTTGGGCCAATTTTATCTTTTGAATGGGAAAAATTAGGTTTTAGGTTTAATTTTTCTTCATGTCAACCTTGAGTATCCAATTTATGGGAAAATAAGGTGAATTTCCTATAAAATCAAGTTTCTAAACCCTAAATAATAACCATTATTCATTATTCATCCATCATTTTTCCATTTCAAGTCAGGAAAGCTAGGATTTTATCTTTCTAAGTCATTAAGATAACAATTTTCATAAATTCAAGAGTAGATTCTTCATTTTTTTCTATAGAAATTCAAGATCAATTATCATGGAAAGGTATTAATTCCTTTATTTCATGTTCATGCTTCATTACATAATTTATTTAGTTTATTTTAATTACCTAAAATGGGCTGACAAAGAAAAACCCCTATCCTCTAACAATCAACAAGTTTTCTCCTCTTTAATGTGTGATTGTAGGTTTGTAAATTGAAGAAAAATGTCAAAAATGAGAAAGTTGCAAATGTTATCAAAGTTGTTAGGGAAAGTTGTCAACAATCACTGAAACTCAAATCTAGGGTAAAATATTCATCCAATCTACATGAAATCAATTGGAAAGTTCTTATTTCATCCATCTTCATAGCCTTCCAAAGTTTTAGTCTGAAATTCCACTCTTGGGACACTTTGCAACAAAATGAGACTCCTCCTCCACTAGTGGCGAATGAGTCCCACTGGGCCTAAAAATCAACAATTTTAGAATTTTAGAGATATTTGCAGTCTTAAATACATTTCTAGGTACATATCATTTACATACTTTCCTTTTTGTTGTTATAAACCAAGATCTGAAATGCAAACCAAAAAATACCTTCCACAAGAGGCAAAAAAAAAGTAAAGCAATTTGCATGAAGATGTGCAAATCAATAATATTCAGGAATTGAGTAATTACAAGAGATGAATTTCTTTATAAAAGCAATGTATGCAACCATAAACCTAACTTGAGCAAAA
Organism: Sequoia sempervirens; assembly: GCA_007258455.2. Lineage (NCBI taxonomy): Eukaryota > Viridiplantae > Streptophyta > Pinopsida > Cupressales > Cupressaceae > Sequoia > Sequoia sempervirens. The sequence continues at coordinate 36,633 of VDFB02228565.1, forward strand.
TGATAGCTTAAATAGATAAGGATAACTAGAATGTAACCTCTAAGGACTTAAATTAATACCTAATTAAACTTTTTCAAGTGTAATTAAATGATTAATTACAGCAACATCCCCCCATAAGTGCAACTTAGGGAGAAGAAAATTATTATGCAAATGATGAAAAAGATGGGTTTTGACAACAAAGGCCTAATCAGGTACCCATTTAAAAATGCAATGAAAGAGAAAGAGGAGGAAACCCAGTGAGAAAACCCCCCTCAATTAGATGACCTAATACAAAGAGGCACTAGAAGAACTTTGATGGAGTAACACTAGAATCCTGAATCTGGAAAGCAAGGAAATATACCTATGTTTACAAGAAACCATAAGAGAATCATAATAATGCAACAGTAGACCCAATGTTGAGGAACACTGGAAAAATCACATACTAGATCAACCCTAGAATCTATGAAGCAAAAGTAGATGAAAAATATGCCCCCCATAAGAGAAAATGATATGATGAAAAAATTTGGAAGCCATGTATCTTGATGTCAATGCCAAACTGTGACTAAAAATGATCCATGGGAATAAGTACCATAAAAATTCTAGAACATTAACCATAAAATGAATGGCCCTCAAATTGAGATGTATGTGACCCAATGCAAATCAATAGCCATAGGCTCTCAATTTGAAGTGTGAACCAATGCAAACAAAAATATGTGTCTAGCTATGACCAAGATGAGGCCAAAAGAATCTAGATACAATTGATGCGATTTGTCATCAATATGAAGATGAGATCAAAGTGCATGCAATGCAACTACACTATAAATAGATTATTATGCAAGAAACACCCTTGATGGAACTTTATATGAGTTCATGTATTACAATACCCCATGATTGTAAAAGGAGAACATGCAAGACCTATAGAGAAAATGTAAACCTAGTGAATGAAAACAAAAAAGAGTGCATGCACAAACCTATGTTCACATCTACCTCCATGATGAAAAATAACCTCAAATCTATGTAGAGGATAAAATCTGAAAAAATGGCCAACACCAATGTGAAGTGCTCAAAACTAGCTTTTTGTCAATATCTTGTTTGCCAAAAATGGACACTATGGCCAAACGTTATGATTTTTTTTTTTTTTAAAGGGCTGAATTTAGCTTGCAAGAATGTGCTTTCTAGCAAAAAAGGTTTTTTGATTTGATTTCACAAAAATATTTTCACAATGAGTAGATAAAAACAAAAACTCATAAATATTTTGATGCTAGAAACAAAACCTAGAAATCATTTTTTGATCCAGCAAGCAAAAGATTAAAATATATATTTTTTAAATGTTCAACTAGAAGGAAAATGACACATGCCAATTTTTGCACAAAATTTTTATTCAGATCCATGCAAGATATCAAAAATCTAAAAGATTCCAAGATCAAATTTTGACCCTGGCTACAAACCCAAAAATCATTTTTCCTAAAACTAAGTGAAAGCTAGATTTCTCAAGCAAAAACAAAAAATGACTAATAAAAATGGCTTGCATCAAACCCTTGATAAAATTTTGATGAAATAAAAGCCAATAATAACTTTTTCCAGTGCTCTGAATCTAATGGAGATGCCTGATCTGATCCAAAATGCTTCATAAATAAGCTCAAGGTATGAAACCCTCGAGGAACCCCGAACATGCTCTATAATGAATTTCTCCAAAAAAACTAAGAAGGTGCTACAAACCAAGGCTCTAATACCATGTTATAAAGCAAGATTTGAAATGAAAACCAAAAAATACCATCCACAAGAGAAAAAGAAAGAAAGAAAAAAATTAGCATGAAGATGTACAAATCAATAATATTTAGGAATTCAGTAATTACAGGAGATAAATTGCTTTAAAAAAATAATGTATGCGACCCTAAACCTAATTTGAGTAAAAAGACAACTCAACTAGATAAGGATAATGAAAATTTAACCTAGGACTTAAATTAATGCCTAAGTAAACTTATGCAAGTGTAATTAAATAATTAATTACACCAATATTTGTTTGGTTTTATTTGCATTTTTAGATCATTTTTTAGGTCTTTTTACATTACACAATGTGTTTTCAAATACTTCATATTTCATTACTCTTGCATGTTTAATCAATCAATTGCTTAGCTTAGTTGATTTTATATTATTCCATTTACTCTTTATTTCATCATACATATCTTATATTGAGTGAACCACCTAGGTTTTTGAGGTTTATCTGTCTCCTTTTAGGTGAAACACCCTAAGATTGCAAGAAAGTACACATACCCAAAAATCTATAGTTAGTTTTGGTGAACCTGACATTTGTAACCATTCTTTTCTAATTTTTAAGTCCATTAATCATCCTAGAAGTAGCTTGCATTTCATTTTGCATTCTAGGGTTTCACTTTTTCATGTATCAAAAGTGCATTTAAAATGCATCTATAGCATCAAAATTCCTTTAGATTTTCTGAAATTCTACATTTTTCATTTAGTTCTATATCTTGGCTCTCAGAATTCATAAAAATCATTCTCATATTTCTAATATTTTTCAAAAAGGTCCATACTAGGACTCTTTTGCCATCTTGGGTGATTCAGTCCCTTCTAACCCCTAGAACAAAATTTTATAGATTTTAGAAATTTGTTTTTAGGCTTCTTATTGGTGACTTAACCTATAGGTATCAGTTAGTTTCATTTTTGTATCACATATTTCATCACAACCAGCGTAAATTAGCTCATTTGATGCATATTTTAACTTTCACATTTGCATTCTTATATTTTAACCAATCAATTTTTCTCTAAAACTTGCATTTTATTTCAGCCTTTGATATTGTATTTTGAGTTAGCATAGATTGTTATTTCAAAATGTTAGTTAATAAGGATGATTGTCCTTTCTTCATTGCATGCCAATATTATGAGAGTCTTTTAGCACAAGAGAATGAAAATGTTAACCTAAACCTTACACCCTCTACTATCTTTCCTATTTGTGTGGATGTTGTGATAGAAGAGCATACAAATATAGATACTCATGATGATCATATTTGTTCTTCTCCGAATACCTCTCCTTTTAGTGATGAAGGTATCTTGGCAAAAGAAGACACAATCCCTGACAATCATGAGGCTCTTGTTTATGGGTATGTGTAGGATCATGGTGGGCCAAAAAGTGGAAATATGATGGGTATGTGGTTGACAGCTTTTCTTAACCCAAAATTGATGAAATGAAAAGGGGTTTTAAAGGAGATTCTGAACTTTCCACCAATATAATTTTTTCTTTACTTTGAATTTAATAAGTAATTATTATTCATTTTCTATTCAAATTATGAGTAAATTTTTGATTTATAGACTAATTGAAAAACATGTATAACTTTCAAACATTATCACACTTTTTGAATCCAAAACATGTGTCACATTCTATGATTCACATACTATAGGATTAAAACAAGAAAAATTGAATTTCATGAATTTTTGACCAAGTTAAGGTGGTAAGACATATGGGTTTTTTATATTTTTGAAAAGTTGTAATAAAAAATTCATAATTAATTATTTACTTCAAAAAGAATTACAAAAAAATATGCATCACATTGGGACATGAGTCATCTACTTATTTCTAAAATATTATAAAAAAATATTATCATTTTATTGTGGTTAGGGTGGTCAGACAGACATCTACTTATTTTTTCCCTAAAATTTAAGTACTACTCCATTGAAATTTCAAATTTTCACCAAATAGATTTTTTATTTTTTTAAAGAAATCTAGTAGTTGAGAAACTAAATTCAATTTTCTATAGATTCTATTGTTACATATTTTTAAAACAATATAGATAACTTATTCAAATTTTTACGTCAAATTTCCTAACTCTGATTTTTCTGATTTTTTTCCCACTTAAGGGCTTATTTTTTCCATGACGATCCTAAACATACCCTTATCCTTCTCCTCATCCCCTTTGGGAAAATATTATAGCACAAGAAAATGAAATCATAGACATCACCTTACCTAATTTCCATTGTGTGAATAGCTTTGAGGAGCATGCGTTTGTAAATGATGAGGATGATATATTGGTCTTAAATAATCAAATCTTTAAGGTCTATAATAATCCTCTTTATGATCCTTTCACTACCTCTCCTAGTTTGATGGATATTAGGGAAAAAAACAATGAAGTCATAAATGATCATGATAATCACACTTTTTCTTCTCCTAGTATCTGTCTTAGTTGTGACAAAGATACTATGTTGTTAGAAAACATACCAATGAGAGTCATGAGAATCTTAGTTGTCTTCTTCCACCTAAGAAATACTTTATTGAGCAAAAAAATTCCTTCAATAATTCTCTTCATACTTGTTATGAAGCCATTTTGTAAATTGCAACCTTAGAGGAACATATTACAAGCTCTCCTAGTATGGTATACATGGAACAAGAGAATATGATGTTAGAAACAACAAAAAATCAAATCCCATATTTTCCTAATCTCCCCATTATAATTAGTCCAACACACTCAACCATTAATAACCCCCTTTGTTGTGATGAAGTTATTATGGATGAACCAAACCTTCCTTGTCATTAACATGTGGTTTTTTGTTCTCCTATGAACTCTCCTTCTAGGAAGGAGATTATGCACCAAGACAAAGACAACATTACCTTTCAAGACAATGGAAAATATCACTTGATAAGGGATGTTAACAATATTCAACCTAAAATTATCCTTTACCCACCCTCACATCCACTTCATTCTTTCAATAAACCTAAACTCACTCTTTATACCCCTTCACATAATCCTTCACCAAAACCCAAAATTATTGTCTATCCACCTTCGCATCCCCTTCATTCCTCTAATGTATCCCAACAATCTAGTAGTGATATTGTTTCTCATACATATAACACTAGAAATAATCCGCAACCACCATAACCAATCCCAACCTCCTTACCTTTACCTATTCTTCCTAGTGCTCCTCATTTCTTCTCACAAACAAAGGAGTATGACCTTATTGAACAACTAAAGAATACTCCTACCAAGATTTCCCTTTGGGATTTACTTCAAAATTCACCAAATTACAACCATCTTCTTCAAACAACCTTAAAAAAAACTGAATCTCCTCATGGTACAACTCCTAATGATGTAGCAACTCTCATCCCAACACAAAATCTTTACATTACTTTCCATCAACTTGAGCTCCCTCCTTTGGAGTTTCATAATGAACATGATGCCTTTATGATAATTGCTTGATTCAATCACATAGGTATCAAAAAAACTTTTATAGATAATGGTTCTACCCTTAATGTGTGTAGCGCGAGTCTCCTAGATCACTTAAATGTCGATAGATCACAAATAAAACCCAAATATGTCTCTATGTGAGGATTTGAAAATATAAAAAAACAACCATTTTGTGTAATCACTTTGCTTATTATGGTGGGGGTGGTTACTTTGTATACTCCTATCCATGTCATACTCATGATCTTTCATATAATATTAGACTTTTAGGTAGACCATGGATTCATGAGTTGAATGTAGTGCCTTCAACCCTTAATTATATATTAAAATATGTCTATAACAATAAGATTTATCAAGTTTAAATATATCTTCATCCTAAAATATGCTTGTACCTTGAGAAAGAAACTACAAGTCCTCTCAAATCATTAATCCCAACATCCAACATAGATATTGAACACAAAAAGGAAAAATTTCCATCTAGATTATTTGGTGATGATTGGGGAACCTTTGAATTCACACCTTCATTTATGGGAAAATAAATATTCACACAAAGGAATGATAAAAAACAAATGCAACCAACCATAATCTCAACAAAAAAATCAAACAACCTTTCAAAATTATCCACCTCAACCACTTTAGACAATGCCATAAACTCTACAACAACCCTTAAAAAAAACAATGAAAAATCACTTTATTTCAAAGCAATGCAAAAGCTTTTTGGAAAAGGGTATAAACTCCTAAAACAATAGGGATATAGTGTAAAATTATGTGGTTCTCAAGAACAAGGTATCTTCAATCCTATAGAAATGAACACACAACAAACGAATCATGGTATTTGTTATTCTCCTTCACTCAACATCAATACTATCACACAAGACTCTTTCTTATCCATCTAAAAAATGTTAGTTATTTCTCCTTTCCATGCCATAGTTGTAGGATCATCACATACTCACTATTGCATGTTTTTCATCTATTGCAACAAGTAGCATACCGTCATCCATTCCAGGCTCACCTTTGTCCTACTCTAGGTGGGGGCAAAGGGTTAGGAAGCCTTATCCTCATATGTCACTTGTCATTGTCTCTTTTGACTAGTCATTAAATTTTCATAAAAGTATAAGTGCAATATTGGGATGTGGATGACATGTCTTAAAGATTGACTCACATTGACATACTCTCTTTTCTTGACATGGTGCAGCCTAAATTTGAAACATACGAATTGGCATAAGGCTTTCCTAGTTGACTCTCATGTCTTGTTTTTCTTTTTCATTTTCTTTCTTCTTCTTCTACTTTAAACCAATTGCTCATGAATGATGTGTATCAATTCCTTTAAAGTGGGAGGAATAAAATACCATAAACCATTTGCATCCTTTGTTCCTAGTGTAGCCTTTCCATTTATATGGCATGTTCTTTACTTTTTGGATGACATTGGGTGTGATGTCCTTCATAACTATGATATTTCATAGAATATTACATTCCTCTTTGTGGTTGATGCAATGCACTACATCCCCTAAGTTTTGAATTACTATTATTTGATTGGTCCTCTCTTGGGGACATTAGACACAATGTTCCCTAAGTGATTGAACTTACATAAACTGAACAAGACTCTTTTGAACAATCTTTCACAAATTACATGTTTTCATTTTATATTGTTGCATTTCTTGGCCACCTTGCATAACACAACTTGCACTCTTGTAGTGGTGTATTGTTTAAAGTTCAACATATATATTTCCTTTTGGTTTGTGCTCCTTCTTAAATTCATCTAGAGGTATAACTTTGGAATGGTTGAGTGGGAAGCTCAACTAGTGCAAGAAATTTCCCCACAACCACTTTTGTGTTTGTGAGTGCATACCAACTAGTGTATATATCTCTTTTTGGGATTTCTCATCCTGCGAATAATAAAAACGTCTATGGCCCTAGAGTGAGTATTTTTTTTCCTTTCTCACCCCATAGATGACCTAAAGTCTTGTGGGCCCAGAGTGAATACATATTTTTCACCCCATTTGTCTTTCCTTTAGTTCTCACCATTTGCATGATTTTGTATCTTGATGGTTTGACTAAGGATCTTCAATCCTAGGGATTACACAACATTCTTGATCTTTCTCATTCTTTGTCATCTACATATGTACATTTTGATCTCTCTTGAATTTCTACTTTCAATGTGAGATTGAAGTAGGTTCATCCTCTCACTAAAGTAGGGGCTAAATGTGGCATAGAAAAAGGTACCCTTTGCTTGGCATGGGATTAATTCATGATAATTGGACTTAATGGAGCCTTGGTTCAAGTGTTGTGAGGCATTTTATGCATCCACACTAGGTCTTGGAGCCTTCTACACTGAATAACATGTGTTTATTAATGTCTTGTAAAGGTGTTGTAGAGTCTTGTAAAGGACTTTCATGGTTTTCTAGGATTAATGAGCCTATTTCTCTTTAATTCAACATTATAGAACATTTTTAATTACATAATCACAATAACTTAGAAGTCTTATAAAGTGAATTTAATGATAAACTATTGTTATAATGTGTCTTCCATGTTCACATTGGTTCTTGTGCCTTCCTAGGCTATGTGGACCTCATTTTAGTTGTAAAGTGTATTTAATTACACTTTCACATTGAACTATGTGTCCCAAGCCCTATTTGACATTTACATCCTCATTAATATGCCCCTTTTAACCTATATTGTGTATCCTAAGGCTTTAATTGATCAAATACCCAATAAAAATCATCATATAAACCTAATTTATGCGTTCCCCAACAACCCAGCTAGAAAATTGGCCCCTCTGAGACTAATTCACCATCTATGGCATCATTAAGATAGTAATTTTCAGACATTCAAGACCAAATTTTGCATGTTTTGTTGTAGAAATTAAAGATCAATTATGATGGCAAGGTATTAATTCCTTTATTTCATGTTCATGCTTCATTACTTCATTTCTTCATTTCATTTTAATTACCTTAAAGGGGTTTTACCAAGGAAAACCCCTATCCGCTAACAATCAACAAGTTTCCCCCCCTTTAATGTTTGATTGGAGGTTTGCAGATTGGAGAAAAATGACAAAAAGGAGAAAGTTGTAAATGTTTTCAAAGTTGTTACGAAATGTTGTGAACAATCATGGAAACTTAGATCTAGGGTAAAATATCCATCTAATCTACATGAAACTAATGGGAAAGTGCTTATTTCATCCATTTTTAGAGCCTTGCAAAGTTTTAGTCTAAAATTCTTCTCCTGGGACACATTTTGACAAAATGGGACTCGTCCTCCAATAGTGGTGAATGAGTCCCATTGGGCCTAAAAATCAGCAATTTTAGAATTTCAGAGAATTTTTTTGTCTTAAATACGTATTTTAGGTACATATCATTTACATGCTTGCTTTTTTTTTAGTTTTATTTGCATTTTTAGATAATTCCTTAAGTCTTTTTACATTATACAATTTTTTTTCAAATATTTCATATTTCATTAGTCTAGCATGTTTAATCAATCAATTTCTTAGCTTAGTTGTAGTTATATAATTCCATTTAGGCTTCATTTCATCATGCGTATATTATATTGAGTGAACCACCTAGGTTTTGGAGGTTTATCTCTCTCCTTTTAGGTGAAAAACCCTAAGACTGCAAGAGAAGTATATAGACCAAAAATCTATGGTTCAACCATTTCACTGAACTTTCATCATAAAATCAATTAATATAAGTTTGGGCTCATTCATTATCATTTATGTGCTTCTAGGTGAAATTGAGTGTAGTGAAATTGTTAGTTTTGCATGTTGATTTGTGTTTATGGTTAAATCTAGAAAATTTATGATATGTAACAACCTGAGGCCATGCCATTACTAAAATTTTAAGATAATACCAGTATTTTATTTTTAAATAAGTTCCCCTTTGTATTTTTGTTTACATTTTCAATTTTGGGATCAATTGGTATAGGGGAAAATTGGGTGTTTTGAAAGCTAACTAAAAATCATCTTTAGATTTTATTTTTGGATGCACATGTTTTTTTTGGTACATTAAAATGGTATTAGATCCAAATATTTCTAGCTTGTAGGGTGAATTAAGTTGTTGAGGTGAGTCACGAGTTTCTTTGAATCTCTATTTCATGGAACGAGAGAAAGGGGCAATGAAATTGCATCCTCAAAAATTGCTAGATGGTATGAAGAATATAAATATATTAATAATCTTCTAACATTCCAAGGATATTTAAGTGAGACTAGAAAATTCATACCAATGGAAGAAGAAATTATCAATATTTTTGATGAATACTAGGAAAAAAAAAAAGCTTTTCAGGCTATTCAACCATTTGAAAAAAATTATAGAAGGAGAAAGAAGGAGGAGATTATCAAGCTATAATCAGAGCAACGAAATATTGCTAAGGAAGAATATTTTGCAGATGCTAAGGAGCATAATGAAAAGGAAGGAGTTAATATGAAAAAGGATCATGCAAACACCAAAAAATAAGAAGAATAGAAAAATTACATCCAACCAGTTGAAAATGATGAAAAGAAGGATAACATTGTACAAAATTGGAATAAATCTGCTATGCAAGGTGAAGAAAGGGAACCTTTATTTGTTAAATTTATTTTAATTTTTTAAAGATTACACATGCCAAGAAAAGGTTAATGAAGACAAAGAGGGAAATATGTCGCTTGTTAGATGTGGAGAGCACAAGATAAAGGAAGATACATCAATACATACATTATCTTTTAAACTTCTATTGGGTAAGGCATTGTTTGACCTATAGAGTAGTTGTGTGGATGGGTATGCTTTTGAGAATAATATTTTTGTTAGCTTTAATTCAAGAGTTTTGAGTCATATAAATTGCATTATTGAGGATATCCCAATGAAATATCATTTAGAAAATATGGACAAGCATTTTATTTGTAGTCCAAGGTATGAAAATATTTCATATTTGTTTCCTTCTATGTCACTAAAAATTTGTTGTCATCATGAAAAGCATCAAAGGAATGGCACAATGAGGATGGATACAACTTGCAATATAGGACATGATGCCTCTATGATTTAAGTCCAAACTTGTGTTTTCACATGGGATCTAGGTAATCTCTTGATGATTAAAATAGTTAGATGCATTATTGAGTTCTCCATATCTTTCATTTGGAATAAAAGGAAGTTTATGAGGATTCATATAGAGCTTTTTTTTCTTTCTAACCACAATATGAAGGATCAAAGTTCACATTTGATGAATCACCTATGCAAGCCAAGTACCACACTTGAATACAAGATTTTGGGTAATCATCAAATGGAGATAGGAACAATGAAATGTTTATCATGGGAATGTGGTAAGGAAATAATGTCAATTTCATTACTAAATATGGCATGATATTTGTGGGATGAAGCTACATGCAAGATTTCTACCTTTTTTTGTGCAGAGGATTCATGAAGGAGGAGAAACTACAAATTATGGAATCATGGAGGCATGGCATTAGGTCATCCTAGTGGGCAAATGAGAGATATGTAAGGACTTCTTATTTATGGTCTTTGAAGGAATGTAGTGTTACAAAAAAATTTCAGCTCACATACAATCTAATCCAAAACATTTTTGAAATGGTGAAATTTGAGTGACATTCTATGAAATCTTAATTTATTTAATGTTGATAATATTTTGATCATCATCCATACATGGGAAGATATTTGGGAGTAATTAAATGTGGTTAGGAGTACATTTCAAAAACATAATCATTCTTCCAAGGTATCTATAGAGGAGATTGATATCACCTATGTGGATCAAATTATTATGAGAAAGAATAGGCTGTTTTTGAAGGGTCTCATAAGTATGCATATATGGGTGAATGGATTTCCTATCATAATGCGGTTTATCATAGCCTCCACCTTACAAACATTTCTTATTTTGATGTTTTGTAACCTTTAATGGATAATTCCATACATGCACACTTGCATAGGGGATTATAGGTATACATTCTAAGTTTTTTTTTAGCCTATATGTAAGTTGATTTATGCCATGAGGGATTCTCATGGAGGATATTTGAGGAGGAATCTAAAATTAGATATATTGGAAGGAATGATCATGAAAATTATTTCTTACTCATTACTAATGATGAATTTCAGCTTATCAAAAAAATTTAGATCAACATTCTATGAAAGAAAATTCAAATTGGACATACAAGAACATATGAAGAATTGTGCAAAGAGTTATATAGTTCAAAGCTTGTAGCCTATGTTTCAAGTCATGAGTACTGAAGGAATATAGGAAGTTGCAAAATAAGAAGCATTGAAGGAGTTTGTTGAGGTAACTAACTCATTTATGTCCTTGACACTTCATATTTCTCACAAGAATTCTTTATAAGGTGTGATGATTCAGGAAAAGGAGTTGCTATGGTGGCAATACAAAGATTGAAACAAATGAAAATTGATAGAATAAAATCCAAATTTTTTAAAGAGAGCTTCACTATGAAGCATGAGGAGGTAACTTCTACCATGTCTACTTTTGAAGACTTTAGTGATCATTCAAGTTATGTTTGAAATGAAGGATTTTGGAACCAACTTACATTCTAGCACCCTCTAGTGCTTTTCACCTAAAAGGGGAAAGATGTGGGCAAAAATGCATAATGTTTCACAAAATAATAATGTGTGTATAGTGAAATTATGAATAAATTTAGTAATCTAGATGTAACAAAGTGATGAAACATGAAATTTTTGAAACACATTGCATAAAGCAACAATGAACTAGAAATAAATGAAAATTATAACAAAAATTAATTAGATTAAAGATGTACACTTGGAATGTCGATAAACACTAAAAATTTCTTTTGAAATGTTGTTGATGATGTATTTCAGGCCTAGAGGAACTCATTTTCCATATTGGGTGAATCACTCCTAGTTCTGGTAAATGAGTTGAAACTTGTTTTTGTCAAAAGGGTGTTAGAAAATGTAGAAAACTCAAAAAATGGCCTAGAAATGGGACTCATTCGCCACACATGATGAAACAATCCAAGTTTGAATTTCTAAACATTCAAGAGTGGATTCTGAACCATCACATCTGCACTTTGATTCCCTACAAGTTTTCACTTCTGAAACTATCATATTGAAGCCTGAAAATGGCTTTTTGTTGATATTTTGACTCAAATGATGAGGAGAAAACTTAACAAATTTGCAACTTGATTTCTAGTGATTTACAAGCTTCCAAATGACCTAAATCTACAAACACACAAGAAGAGAAGAAGGAATGTTGAATGTTAGGGCATGGGAGTTTTCCTTGGTCAAACCCCTTTCAGGTAATTAAACCAAAATGATGAAATAATAGAATAAAACATGCAATAATGGAATATATTACCTTTCCATGATGATTTATCTTGAAAGTTTGCAACAAAACATATAGAATCTACCCTTGAATGACTTACGAATTTGAATTAATGACTTACAATGTGAAATCCCTAACTTGCTTCACTTGAAATAGAATATTGATGGATGAATGAATAATAAGAGATGGGATGGATGTAAAATGAGGAGAAAAATACTTATTTATATTTGTTCCTTAGTAACCATTAATACCTCATCGTAGGCTCACATCAAGTTATTTTGAATAAAAATTTGAAAGAAAATTTAAAATATTTTGAATTTCGGAGCCAAGGGGGACTCATTCACAGCCCATGGTGAATGGGTCCCACCTTGGTCTTGAAACTAGGTGTTGGGAATTAAGTTGTGTTTAATGTGGTGTGTCGGGCTTACATTAAAAAATGCACTTAATTAAAGCATATGAGGGAATAAAGGGGTCAAATAAGTCATAAGAAAGTGATAAATAAGGGAAATATTCTTAGAAAAGTGTGAAACTTTGTTACAAGACTTTACTAAACTTCAAAATAGGACTTGATGATGTGTAAAAAGATGATTTTTAGGTGAATTATAATGAATAGAGTCTAGAAGAATGTGGAAATGTTTTACAATACTTCACAACACCTTCAAAAAACATCATTAATATAATTTTATTTAGTTTTCAAGGGTCCAAGACTTAGTGTGGATGCATAAAATGGCTCACAACACCCCAATCAAGGCCTCATTAAGTCTAATCGTCATGAAGTAATCCCATATCAGGAAAAGGGTCCTTTTTTTCTAAAGCCCATTTAGCCCCCACTTCAGTGAGGATGAAATTGCTTCAAAGTCACACTAAAGTAGACATTCAAGAGAGGTCTACATGTAGGTCAAGCCACCAAGATGCAAAATCATGCAAAGGAAAGATCGAAAGAGAGACAGGGTGCAAAAGATGTACTCACTCTCGGGCCATAGAACTTTAGGTCATTTGTGGGGTTAGAAGGCCACAACATACTCACCTTGGGGCCACGAAACTTCTGATCTTTAGTGGAGTGAGAAATCACAAAAGGTGAGAATTATGTACACTAGTTGGTATGCAATCACAAATAAAAAGGTGGCTATGGGGAAAAGTCATGCCACTAGGTGGGCTTCCCACTCAACCATACAAAATTTATACCTCCTAATAACTTTAATAAGATTCTAGAAAGAAAATTGATTTTGATACTTATAAACATTTTTATTGCTAAATAATGTAAGGATTGTTCAAAGGGATTTCGCATAGTTCATGAAATTTCTCATCTTAAGGAACATCATGCTCAATGTTTCCAAGAGAGGATAAGTACAAATGATCTCATCTTGTTTCTAAGAGAGGAAAATTGCAAAGTCTCATCTTGAACAACATTGCACGCCTAATGCTTCCAAGAGATGAAATTGCAAGAAAAATAAAATAACACAATGACACGTGAGTGGTGATGTATGCCCCCACTTTAAAATATTTGTGAGCACCCGTATTGAGAGAAATTTATTTAAAGTAGAACAAGAGAGACATGAGAGCTTAATAAAAAATCCCTATGCTAAGTCATATGTTTCTAATAGGCTACATCATGAAAAGGGAGTATGTATGAATATGCCAACCAACTTAAGGCATATCATCCACATCCCAAGCTTGCTTTTATGTATTCATGAAAAGTTAATGACTATCCAAGGGAGGCAACAACAAGTGACATATGAGGACAATGCTATGAAACCCATTTCCCCCACTTAGTGCAAGACAAAGGTGAGCCAAAATGATTAGTGAAATACATGCTAGAATGAAAATAAATAACAATTACAGGAATGAGGTGCCCCCATATAGGGAAGCATACCACACTCTTTAAAATGTTGTATTTTATGACTCATAGAATGACATTAATTAGTGGAGTGACCATGAAATCTATGAAATGCATAAAATGAAGTCTTGGAATAGCATTTATTTTGAGTTAATGGAGGGAGGGTGATTGTGTTATCATCGAGAAGTGTTGACAAGATACCTTCTTGATCAAGAGGAAAATATGGTTATGTAATTGGGGTGAAAGATACATCTTGCATAGTAGGTGATGTCATAGTTATACAAGACTATGTAGATTGCAATATTTTGTCTGCTTCACTATAGGAGGATATAATATCTAATGAAGCCAAATCACAAACATTTTGCGAGATGACAGTTGGAATTTTTGGGAAAGGGTGATGTTCAAGGTCATTAGGAATTAGTTTTTTGGTGTGTGAGACTTAATGAATATGGGAAAAGGAGAAAAGATTCATTAAAATTTTCTATGGGATATGTATGTTGTCCATTGATCAAAGGGGATTGAATGAATGCACTTATGCATTCATATCATCAATAGTTTTGTTTAGATGTATCTCTAGGTGAGGAAAATCAAGGACCACTTAGTTTCCATAGTCCAAGGACATGATATTCTCCCTAGGAGGATAATTTTTAAGAGAGAAATAAGTCACATGTGCCTAACAATTAGGGAATTTTTCTCTCATAAGAACTTCATTTCCAATGGGGAAATGACTAATGAAGGGATGATGAGGATGGGAATGATGAGTACTATAGGATGTTAGTGGAATGGCTATTGTCATTAAGCGTTCATCTCGTTCTCCATGTTATCTACCCTACAAGGATAGTTTGTAATATGTTCATCCAATTTTGAGGTTTGGGAAGTAGCTTCATCACAGGTAGAGGAGGCATCAAGAGAAAGACCTCTATGGTTTGAAAATAGATCTTCCCAAAGGATAGGGACTTTAGGGAAAGGAGGATCATGGGTGTCATGATTTGTAATAGATATGTCTTCTAACACTCAACCTATCCTCTTTACATTAAGGAGGGATATTAGGAGATGAATAAGATTGACTACCATGACCATGGAGACTTGGTAAGGTAATGTTGAGGAATTTTTCTATGATCTCAGACTCTTGTTGTGTAAGTTCATTCAAAGGGGAATAAGCAGATGGACAATCAAGACCTTCAAGGCTTGTGACTTCTTGCATGAAATTACAAGACCTCATCAAGGCTTGTGACTTCTTGCATGAAATTACCTTCATCACTAAAAGGAGAGGTATTGGGAGAAGAACAAGTATTTGTGTCATGATTTCCTACATTTCCATTGTCACCAATGGGTAATGTAAGATTAAGGATTGTACTAATGGAATGGTATTCAAAGCTACATGCATAAAAGGGGATAGTATGCTTATTAAATAAATTTTTAATCAAATCAAGAGCACATATTTTGAAAGAAACCATTTCTAAAATGAATGAAGGTATAGTATAATGATTTTTTTTAGTTTTTTAAGTGTTTGTTTATACAATGCAACTATTTGAGAATGATATGTTGTGATGAAAAAAATAAAATTAAACAATGCATGAAATGAGCTAATTAAAACAAGTTTTAATGAAATGCATGCTAAAAAAATGCAACTGACTGATAGATACAAGTTAAGGAATCAAACAAAATCCTAAAAAAAAATTTATGAGATTTGGAAAGTGTTGCTTCAAGGATCATAAGGGATTGATTTCCCCAAGATGGTGAATGAGTCCTAGTATGGACTTTTTGCAAAATTTTCATAAATTTGTGCCATTTTTTATGAATTTTGAGTGCCAAGATGTAGACCTGAGTGAAAAATGCAAAATTTCAGCAAATCTAAATAAATTTAAATACTACAAATGCAACCTAAATACACTTTTTATGAATAATTTTTTTGAAACCTAGCATGCAAATCCTAATGCAAAGTCAATGCAAAGCTAGATCTATGATGGACTCAAAAATTAGATAAGAAAGTCTTCTAAAAAGTAAGTTCACCAAAATGAAATGAAATATTTTGGAACCCACTTACTTTCTAACACCTTCTAGGGTTTTTCACCTAAAAGGGGAAAGATGTGGGCCAAAATGCACATGTTTCACTCAAGACTAATCTATGTAATATGAAATTATAATTAAATTCAGCAATCTAGATGTAAAAAAGTGATGAAATATGCAAAACTAATGAAACATGAAATGTTTGAAACCACATTGTATAATGCAACAATGAACTAGAAATAAATGTAAACTATAACATAAATGAATCAAATTAAATATATGCACCTAGAATGTTGATAATACTAGAAATTTCTTTTGAAATGTTATTGATGATGTATGTCAGGCCTAAAGGCACTCATTTTCCATCTTGGGAAAATCAATCCTAGTTCTAGTAAATTGAGCTAAAACATGTTTCTATCAAAAGGGTGTTAGAAAATGTAGAAAACACAATACCGACTTGGAAATGGGACTCATCGAATCAGTCCACTTATGAATTTTTGAACATTCAAGAGTGGATTTTGAATCTTCAGATCTGCACTTTGATGTCCTACATGTGTCTGCTTCTGAAACTATCATATTTGGGCTTGCAAAATGACTTTTTGTTGATATTTTGACTTGAATGATGAAGAGAGGACTTTAACAACTTTGAAAATTGATTTATTGCGATTTACAAGCTTCCAAAGGACCTAAATATGCAAACACATGAGAAGAAAAGTAGGAATGTTGAATGTTAGGGTATGGGGGTTTGCCTTGGTCAAACCCCTTTTAGATAATGAAACCAAAATGATGAAATAATAGAATAAAACATGCAATAATGGAATAGATTACCTTTCCATGATGATTGATTTTAAATTCTGCAACAAAACATATAGAATTTTCCCTTGAATTTATTAGGAAGCTAAATTAATGACTTATAATGTGAAAGCCCTAACTAGCTTGACTTGAAATGGAATATTGGTGGACAAATGAATAATAAGAGATGGGATGGATGTAAAAGTTAGAGAAAAATACTTATTTATTTACATTTTTGCCTTAGCAACCATTGATATGTCATCACAGGCCAACAACAAGTATGTTTGAATAAAAACCGAAAAGGAAATTTAAAATATTTTGAATTTTAGAGTTAAGTGCTTGGACTCATTCACCACCTATGGAAAATGGATCCCACTTAGGGCTTGAAACTAGGAGTCAGGAATTAACTTGCATCTAATGTGTTGTGTCAAGCTTACATTCAAAATTACACTTCATTAAAGCATATGAGGGTATAAAGGGGTCAAATAAGTCATAAGAAAGGGATAAGGGAAATATACCTAGAAAAGTGTGAATCTTCTTTACAAGACTTTACAACACTTCAAAATAGGACTTGATGATATGTAGGAATATGGTTTTTAGGTGAATTAAAATGAAGAGTCTAGAAGAATGTGGAATTTTTTTGCAACACTTCACGACACCTTCAAAAGACATCATTGAAAGCATTTATTTTAGTTTTCAAGGTTCCAAGACTTAGTGTGGATACATCAAATGCCTCACAACACCTCAATCAATGTCTCATTAAGTCTGATTATCATGAATTAATCCCATATCAAGCAAAGGGTCCTTTCTTCTATGGCACAATGGTATATACGTGGTACAAACTAATCTCAAGGTGTTGGAGTTCTCCTTGGATAAAAATTATTTGAATGATGAGCAGCAAAAAGGGGTAAGGAAAATTTAATTTAATGA
Organism: Sequoia sempervirens; assembly: GCA_007258455.2. NCBI lineage: Eukaryota > Viridiplantae > Streptophyta > Pinopsida > Cupressales > Cupressaceae > Sequoia > Sequoia sempervirens. Next base: position 54,636 of record VDFB02228565.1, read on the forward strand.
TTTTGATATGGTATGCTTGAAGGGGAGAAAGGAGGTAATTAGGTGTGTGTACCTAGATCATGATGGGCCAAAAAGTGGCAATATTATGGGTATTTGTAGGGTATGGCGCTGATGACTTTTTTTTACCCAAAATTGATGAAATGAAAAGGGTTTTTAGAGGAGATTCACAACTTTCCACCAATATAAATTATGCTTTAATTTGAATTTAATAAATAATTATTGTTTATTTTCTATTATAATTACGACTAAAGTCCTAATCGATAGGTTGATTGAAAAAATCTATAACTTTCAAACAGTATCACATTTTTTGAATTCGAAACATGCGTCACATTCTATGCTTCAGACAAGCATGGACAAAAAAGAAAAAATTCATCTTTCATGAAGTTTTGACCAAGTTATGGTCGACATACGGCTGGTTTATATTTTAAAAGTTGGTAATTTAAAAAATTGAGAATTAATTCATTTGAGCATGGAAAAAATCATTAAAATGGTACCTGGCCCATATTCCTCTTACTGATGATATGAAAATGATGATAAAAATGGACATCATCTTTGGTCATAAGCCGAGGCGTTTCATTTGACACTTTCATTTTTCCCCGAAACTGGAATGCTTGTAGCCCCTCAACTCACCCAAATTTATCTTACTATTTCTAATAAACCCGAGTTGGGAAACTACATTCACTCGGCAAGACTTGGTCTTTGGAAATAATGGTAGATGAATGATGATATCCCAACTAAGCACGTTTATCAAACCCGATTCTTTTTCAAAATTCGTCACCTGGACTATTTTTCCGCTTAATTATCCCGCACATGCCCAACGAATGATTTTGATTCCCAGAAAACGTCTGATCACTCATTTCAAATCATACTGTCGGGAAGCCTTCTTACATGGTAGTAAATGAAGTCATAAATTTTACCACTGAATATTGAAGCAAGGAGTAGCTGATTGAAGCTATTGATATTCCAAAGAAAACATGAAGGTTCTTCCACGAATTGAGCTCCTTGAAACAGGATTGGAGATCCAAAATTCCTTGGTTGATTATTTTATGATATTATATGAAGTTATTGTTGTTCCTAAACTATACAATTGTTGTTCTGGAGAAGGTTCTAAAGTTGCATTTACCAACCTCCAAATTGAGGTAGAGTATAAAAAAATTAGTGTTGTTTTCAGCAAGGTCTATCTCTACATCACAAAGGTAAAAAGGGTAATTGATTCTCATTTGTGTATTTTATGTTTAGATGGATGTATTTATTTTCATATCAGTCCTATGGGATACAAAAATTATATTTATGACATAATAAGAAGTTTCAAATATTTTTGGTATAAACTACCTAGCGTCGGTGCATATATACAATGGAAACAAAATAAACTATTGCTTGTAGATCCAATTTTTGAGAAAATGGTGGTGTAAATGATAATATTGCATGATGTTACTTGCTATCCCTTAAATATTTTTCTCTTACAGATTAGATATTGAAGTTAAATTTACTATTTGTAATGTTAAGGTGAAATCTTGGCCCACTAGTGTGCATTTCAGTGATTTATATTTCAGTGTTTGGTTAATACAAGTGGTTGTTACCTCCCAAAGATGTAATTGTTTTTACACAATATTTAATGAATGTTTTAATATTCATAATGGGATTATTGAGTAGATTTATATCACTGGGAGAAGTTGTATGAGTTTGAGGTTTAATTTACTATAGACTAGTGCTTACATATTATGGGAGGCATTAGGCAAGTCTAAGAAACTTCTTTGGGAGGATGTGGTACAAAAATAGAATGGGAGTGAATGTATGAAACATTTGCATAAATATTTTTTTTCATTTCATGACATTGTTGAATAAAAATTTGAGTTTCCAAGTTTGCATAGTATTCTTTAGCAAGAATTATCTCAATTGATAGGTACACACGCTAGGCTCTATGGATAGTTTAGCATGATTTATCACACTGGAAAAATGACTCCAAAGCATCTTGGTTTGCATTGCTTGAGGAAAAGAAATCTTGACTAGGGAGGACTTGTCATGTCCCCTTTTTCTTAATATTTGATTAATGACCAATATTAACCCATTTTACACTTCCATGGGTTAATTGTGCAAGAATATGAAGAATAAATAATTTAACATTTATTATTGTCCAAATATAATTCAAATTTTGAGGACAATTAAATTTTTAATATTTTAATTTAATTGTACAAGTGGGATATGGGGCTTAAAGAGGTTTAATTATAACTCCCAAGAAGTAATTTTGAATATTTTATGATAGTTATGAGAAGAATCTATGACAACATCTATGACAAGTTGTCATAATGGGATTTATTGCCTATTTTTAGCTAGAAATCAAGAGAAGGGTATGGAAAGACTTTTGAGGCCTATTTTGGAGGGAAATTGGTGGGAATAATATTATTTTATTTATTTTTCTAAGTGGGGGTCATTTGGATTTTCTCCTCTATATATTTGCAAGAAAAAACACATTTCAATAATCTCATTTTATCATACAAAAACTCTGCCAAAATTTGTCTAGACATTATGTTCAACAAATAATATTTTTTCGATGAAAACCCATTGATTGTAGGTATCAGAGGAAAAAAACCATTTCATACATGAGTTTAATCTCATACAAAGGTTTCTTTAGAGCTTCATGTAGTTGCAGGATTTCAACTTGTTCAGTTTGTGTGTTTCACAGATTTTTGCAGTTGTAGTTTGAGTAGATTTTAGAGTGGTGTTTCCAATTTTTTTTCAATTTGTTTCTACTATTTATTTGACTATAAATTAGTCTCATTTCACTGTAATTTCATTAGAAAATAAATTAATATAACCTTGGGCTCATTCATTATCATTTATGTGCTTCTAAGTGAAATCAGGTGTAGTAAAAATATTAGTTTAGCATGCAGATTTGTGTCTATGATTAAATCTAAAAAAAATATGACATGTAACAACATGAGGCCATACCAAATTAAATTCATTTAGGAGTAGGTTTATATGGAAATAAGGATGGCTCGGGTCTCCATTTTTGTGAGCTGATCTAAAGCATTTGAGCCCTAGCTCATGGTGGATTTTTGTTTGCTCTGTGTTGTTTGGGGGGATTCTTCTTGTGCTTCTAGAGGTTTGATTTCTTCTTTGACTGTGTTGTTTCCTAGGGTGTGTGGATTGTTTCTGGCTCGATCCTACCTTTTGTGGAGTTTTCCTATGAGTCCAATGTGGAATGACCACCTTGGAGGTGGGTCTACTGTGTTCCAAGTGCGAGGTGGTGGTGAATGGTGGGGGTTTGTGTCTTATGGTATGTAGGGTGTGAGAAGGTTGTGGTCTTTACACTGTGTTTGAAATCTTATTTATGTTGTGTGAGTGGGGAGGATTTGTGGTACGAGTGTTGATGAGGTGCAAAGAGGAAGGGAGTGGGGAGGATTCTCCCACCCATTATTGCTTAGAGATTGTGTTTATTGTCTTGGGTGTGATGTCATTCTTGAAAGGTGAGACGTCAGTGGAGTGCCCTAACTTGGACTTCCAGGCAACAATAGGCTTGAAATTTTCAAGTCGAGGGATGAAGCCCTTTGATAAAAATCTCTTTTCTTTGAATATAGGGATTGCTGATATGGGGTTGTCTAATGGCACACGGATCATGAAGATTAATGGCTATCTCAAGTGGTGCAAGGAGAGGCCAAAACTAGTTGTTCTATTTGAAATGAATGCTGAGGATGTTGAATATTATTTAAATCACTCCTTGTATTGTAAATTTTTGGGGATGAGGGTTTCCTTCCAATTTTTGGAGTTTTAGGCCTGGAGGAAATGGAGATAATTTTGTTGGTGAACAATTATTTCACGGCGGATCATGGAAAATGAGTCCTATGGCAAAAATTCAAAAAAGAGTTAGAACTTGATTATGCAATTTTGAAATGGGTTATCTATATTATTTCAAAAATATGTAGGAATAGAATCAGAAAGTAAAATTGAATTTAGTTTCTAAAATAATAGCTTTTTTTTTAAATCCATTTGCGAACATTTGAAATTTCCACCGAAAATTTCAAATTTTAGGAAAATGGGTAGCGCTCGTCCCGTTCACTTCCAACCACAATAAAATGAAAAATATTTTTTTATAATATTTTATACATAAGTAGAGGACCTGTTGTTTTCATGATATTTTCGTAATTTTCCGGCAAACAATTAATTATGAATTTTCATTGCCAAACCTTTAAAAATAAAACGTACCATCCTAATTTCGACCTTTATCCTGGTCAAACTCATGAAATACGCTTTTATTCTCAATCCCGGCAGTATGCAGCCACAGTACGTGATGCATGCTCTGGATCTCAAAGTAAATCTAATACCAATTTGAAAGCTATAAATTTTTCATCAGCCTAGAACTCAGTAATTTACCTAATCCAAACAGAAAATGAACAATAATTCATTTATTAAATTCAAAGCTGCGTGCCATAATTTATATTGGTGGAAACTTATAACTTTAAAACCTTTACTCTACCTAATTTTGGGTTAAAAAAAAGTTTTCAGCCACATACCCTACAAATACCCATCATATTGACACTTTTTGGTCCATCATGATCTTGCACATACCCTCATGGTTACTTTTAATTGCATTCCTGATCACAATAGGGTTTTTGAGGGAGGCCCTTATTTTCATAATAAGGTAGGGTTTTTTATCAAGCCATGGCATGCAAGATTTAACCTCACTGAGGAGCTTTTAAATTGTGTCCCGATGTGGGTTCATTTACCTAGGTTCCTAGTGGAATGTTGTCAAGAGGATGTATTGCACCTATTAGCCTTGGTGCCTGGAAAACCAGGTTGGACTTCATCACAGACTTTGGGTAAAAAGGTAATATTTTTGCATGCATTTGTGTTGAAATTACTCCAAGTAGGCCTTTTCCCAATGCAATAGATATGTGTGTAGGCTCTTATTTTAGGTTGCAACATTTGGACTACGAAACTCTTCCTTTCCATTTTCAGCTTTGTCAAGAATATGGCCATTTGCAAAGGAGATGTCCAAGGTATAAGCTTGTGGAGTCCCAGCCTTCACAACCTCCTTGCAATTTTCATGGGATAGATAAGGGGAAGAGCATTGCTCCTGATGAGTTAGACACTACTAATGGTTTTGCTCCAATCAAGGCTCAAAATCAGAATAAGGGTCAAAAGAGGCCTTTTAAAGAAAGGCACGATGAAGGAACTTTTAATAGATTTGAGGTTTTGGATGATCTCAGCCAACAAGAGGTAAAACCAATTTTGATCAACCTGGATCAAGGGCTTGAGGCCTTAGCTTAGGAGGATCTTATTCTTGATTCTTCTATGGATCCACAAAGGGATGATTGCCTACACATGGATGCTAATAAAAAAATGGAGGGTTTAGAGGTTCAGGCCCCCTCAACTATTGTTCGATCAGGCCCCCTCAGCTGTTGTTCCAAGAGTTGGTGAGGATTCTTCTCTTCATGGGTGGAACACTAGTTCAGACTTGGCTAGGAAGACCAAGCCTCCCCCCAAATTGGGCATCATGAAGAAGGATATTAAGAAGGTCAGGGTAGAGAAATTTGCTAAACCTGGTAGAAAAAAGGATGTGGAAAGGATTAAAATGACAGGTGAGAATTTTGTGGAGTCAGGGTTAGTAAAGACTCTGGATTCTCTTTTTTCAAGCCCTTTGAAATGATTTTTATTTCATGGAATGTAGGATTGAACAATGGCCCTAGAAAAAAGGTGGTTCATGATTTAGTTAGAAGTCAAGGTCTTGATGTTTTCTTTTTGCAAGAGACTAAGTTACCTATTGAGAATATGTAAGCTTTGCAACCTAAGTTGTGGAGGAGCAGGGAGTGCCAGTGCATTGGACCTCATTGAGCTTCTAGGGGTCTAGCCTGTTTATGGAATCCATGGAGGATCCAACCTCTTTGGTGGATGTCTTCTAAATCCTCTATGTCTATGATTGCTACTAGTTTTGAGACAAGGGAGGTTATTCTCTTTTCTAAAATATATGCTCTTATGGATTTTTTAGGGTAAACAAGGTCTGTGGTCCCATATCAGACTTATCCATAGGATGATGCCTTTTCATCCATGGATTATGGCTAGAGATTTAAATTCTATTTGTGAGTTTGATGGGAAGCAAAGTGGTATTGGAAGGTTGGAGCCCTTTGTGCTACTGCTTTGTCATAATATCAATACTTTGAATCTTATTGATATCAAACCAAGCAATGGTCAGTTCACCTAGAATAATCGTTGAGTTGGTGATTACTACATTGCAGAAAGATTGGATCGATTCCTAGTGTCTTGTTACTAGGTTGGAGGGATGTGGTCTTCTTGCTCTAAGATCTTGGATTGAAGAGGATCAGACCACTGGCCTATTAAGCTTGCTATTGAGTCAACTCATGTACCTCGTATGCCCTCTTTTAGGTTCCAACTCATGTGATTGTGGGACCCATATTTGAATTCTTATTTTATTGACTAGAGGTAGAATGGTAGACCAACTTATGGCACATAAATGTATTCCTTCGCTAAGCTTCTTCAACATGTTAAATATCAGCTCAAGTGGTGGAATTGCTAGTGCTTTGGGAATGTCTTCCATCCAAAGGTGATGGCTCAGGCTGATTTGGATGGTATCACAAGTTAAGGGAGGATGGGGTGAAGGCTAATCTCCTTACATATGAGGTTTGAGCTATGAAAATACTTGAGGAATGGGAGATGCATGAGGAAATGTATTGGAAATAAAAGGCACAAATTGAGTGGCTTCAAGAAGGGGATAAGAATACAATTTTTTTCTTCAATTCGGTGAAAGTTAGGCCACATGGTAATTCTATCTTTGGTTTGGTGAATGATAGGGGAGAACATCTTTCCTCCTTCCCTAAAATATTGAGGGAGGCGGTGTTGTATTTTGAATCTCTTTTTAGGGATGACTCACAAGGGGGGTCTCCTGAGGAAGCACAGGTTCTTTCTTATATCCCTTCTCTCATGTCTGGAGAATTGAATCAACAACTCATGAGTGATATCTCACTTGAAGAGCTTGAAGGGATTATTTTCAATATGAAGAAAGGGAAGTTACTGGTCTTGATGGCTTCCCAATTGAGTTTTCTCAAGAATTATGGGATATTATCAAATTTGACCTCCTAGAAGTTGTTCAAGAATCTAAAAAAAATAAGCAGATGCTAAGGGCTCTAAATGCTACCTTTCTTGATCTTATTCCCAAGAGTGAGGAGGAAAATAGGTTAAGCCAATTCTAGCCCATTTATTTATGTAATGTAATTTATAAAATTATTTCTAAACTTATTGTTGAAAGGTTGAAAAAGGGGTTTGAGGAGCTCATCTCCAAGGAACAAAGTGGTTTGGTAGCAAGTAGGAAGATTTTGGATGGGGTTGTTATTGCAACTAAGATCATCCATTATATGGCCAGCTCTAAAGAAATAATGATGTTTATCAAAATCGGCATGGCTAAGGCTTATGACAGAGTTTGGTAGTCCTTCCTTTAGTGAGTTCTTGGTGCTTTTGGTTTTGTAAAAGAGTGGATTGAATGGGTTATGAGTTGTGTTACTTCAGTCTCTTTCTCTGTGCTTATCAATGGGAGTCACTCTGAGTTATTTGATGCTTTTAGGGGGCTTTGTTAAGGGGGACCTCTTTCTCCTTGTTTATTCTCTTGGCTGAAGGTTTGGGGCAATGGATCAAACAAAATGTGGAGTCTAGTCATATTCAAGGTTGGTCATGGGGTGACACCTTACCTCCACAAACTCACCTACAATTTGTAGATGATACCACTTTGATGGGGATGGCTACAATGTGAGAGGCTTCTAATTTATGAAGAGTGCTAGATGTTTACCTAGTTGCCTCTGGTCAACAAATTAATGAGGGAAAGTCTTCCATTTTCTTCTTCAACACTCTAGGCCCCATTCAGCAAAGGATTTCCCAAACCTTGAGATTTCAGATTGGGACTCTCCCTTTGACTTACCTTGGTATCCCTATCTTGGTGCATAGACTGCCTAGGGAGTCTTGGCAGATTATTTTGGATAAGTTTCAGGTGAAAGTTAATCATTGGAATCATCGATGGTTATCCTTTTCTAGTTGTGTCTAGTTGATCAAGTTAGTGGTGTAAGATTTTCCCATTTAGAGATGCATGCTCTAGGTTTCCCCTATAGGCTTTCTTAAGGACCTAGATTTAGTGTTGAGACAATTTTTATGGGCTGGTTGCTTGGAGTCTTCCAAATGTAGTCTAATTAGATGGGGGGTTGTTTGTAGCCAAAAATAATATGGCTTCCTAGGTTTGAGGTAGTCGACGTTGACCTGGGAGGCTCTAGCTGTGAAACTATATTAGTATTGGTGTAATGAGCAAGATAAGAGCTGGGCTAGGATTCTTTCTTGGAAGTATATCCTAGGGATCCTTCAACTTGATATTTCTAGGTACCCCCTTGTGGGGAAGGGCTCAGTGATATGGGATGCCCTCAAAAAAGGGGTTGTTCTTATTAAGGAAGGTTTATTTTGGATGTACAAGAAGGGGACTAAGGCCTAGTTTAGGTTTTATTCTTGGGATGGTTTTTCTCCCATCATCTCTCAGTTTCCCAACTTGTTGAATCTTTGCTAGAGATTTCTTGAGGTTGGTTGGTCAAATTTGAGTGATTTTAAGTCCTTTTTCTCCTATGGTCAAATGGAGGTGGCCAAATGGAAGTCCCCTGATGAGTGGTTGGATGTTAGTTTGCAGGAGGATTGTGTTGAGCTGTAAAGTATCATCTCTAGTAGAAGATGTAGCTCTTTATGAGATGATGAAATGCTTACTTGGTCCTCCAATCCTAAGAGGATCTATATTGTTGCCTCTGGTTATAGTGTGTTATTGTCTCATAGGTTAGTTGGGGAAGAAATTCAGTGGTGGAAGAAGGTCTAGAACATGTTTTCTTGGCCAAAATGTAATTGCTTTGTTTGGATGTTGGCCTGGAATAAGTGTTTGACCTAGGATAACATTTGGAAGAGAGGATTATAGGGTCCTTCGTTTTGTGTTATGTGTGGGGCTAATGAGGATGACTCTACTCATTTTTTTTTACCTTTTTCCCTCCAGCTTTGGCATTTTTGGTGGGGTGTTTGCAAAAGTCCTTGTGTTCATTCTTCCTCCTTGATTGAATTTTGGAAGGGGATGGGTAGACCCCCTTCTATGGAGTCCTCTTGTAGGAGGTGTGGTTTGTGGGGCCTATCTTCTTGTTGTGGCAGATTTGGTTTGAATGCAATTGGAGGATATTTCATGGAGAACAAAGGTTGGTACAAAAATTTTGGCAGAGATTATTGGGCATGGTTTAGGAAATAGTGGAATTTCCCTTAGCGAAAAGAGATACGAAGTTACTAGAGAGATTGGGGATTCAGGGGTCATCATTGGCTTTGGTGAGAGAAGCAAAAAATTCATAGGGTTGGAAAATGGTAGCTTCCCCCAGCTGGTGTTTTGAAGATTAATACTAATGGATCTTCAAGGGAAATTCGGGACTTGCTAGTATTGGGGGGATTGGTAGGGATTCCTTGGGATCATTAATCTTCCTCTTTTCAATATATGAAGGGGCACTAACCATCAACCTGGTGGAAGGGTTGGCTATTCTTGGTTCTCTTGAGAGAGCTCATGTTTTGGGGTGGAGAAGGATTATTTGTGAATTTGATTCCCAGATCTTGATCAATTTTTTTATTGAGTAGAAAGTGGGAGATGTTAGCTGGTAGTTGGCTAGGGTTGTGCAATAAATTTTGTGGGTTAGTTTATTGATGGAAGTAGTGAATTTTGTCCATATTCCAAGGGAGTGGAATAGGGAAACTGATTGCCTGGTGAAATGGGCTTCTAAGAATGTTGAGGGATGAAGAATTGAGGAGTGGGAGTTGGTTCCTCAGGAGCTCTATCTTGATTTAATGAATATTCTTGCTAAATATAGGGATGGGAATGGTGACAGATGATGGTGCTGAATGTTTTATCTTATTTTGTTTGTTTTGCTTGTTTTTCCTTGGGACCTCGGTCCTTTGCTTCCTTTTTAATGTTGCTTTCTAATCTTCAATAAATTTTTTACTGCTTTTTCTTAGAACAACATGAGGCCATACCATTACTGGTATTTTAAGATAATTATTAGTATTTTATGTTTAAAGAAGTTTCCCTTTGTATTTGTGTTAAAATTGTCAATTTGAAGATCAATTGGTATAGGGGAAAATTGGGTGCTTTAAAAGTTAACTAAAAATAATTTTCATATTTGATTGTTGGATGCACATATTTTGTTTGGGACATTACAACAATTCATGAAAAATTCTTCCCTTGAATGCGTTAAAATTGATCTTGAAAGCTATCTTGATGGCCTTGTGAAGACCTGGAATGCTTGACTTGATGACATAAATGTATGATGAAATAATGATTTGAAAGCTTCTTTAAATAGGAAATCAACTCAAATGATAGCTAATCTGATCCTTAAGGCTGACATGGAATAAATTTGAATTAAAAACCCACTCTTCCCACTTAAAACCTTAAAAATAGGCCAAATGGGAGTCA
>VDFB02228567.1:0-13228 GCA_007258455.2 Sequoia sempervirens
CAACTTTTCCAAAGCCTTTTCCCAGAAGAATTACCCCTTTCCAGAGAACAGAAAAATAATCCAGAACCAAAAGAATTGCAACAATTTAACTAGATCCCCAAACTTTTTTGAGAACTTTTAATATTAAAATCTAAAAACCCCAAAACAATTCAACCATTTTCAACATCCTCTTTTTCTTCTGTGAAAATAACTTCCTTTCTTTTCCATTTTAATAATTCTCTCCAAGAATCAGTTTTCAACTACCGTAGTAAATATCTTCTAACTTCCAGTTACAAAACAAATATCTTTTCTACAACAACCACATATATTTCAAAAGATTTTTTACAAATATTATGCATTTGAAATTTAAATAGCTTATTCATTTCAAATCAAATTTAATATTTTAATTAAAATCACTTTATAACATAAATTAAATTAATTAAATAACCAATCACAACATTTATAAATTAATTCTCACAAATAAACCTTGCACAATAAATAAAATAACAAGGAAAACATGGATATAGAATACGATCAATACATGTACTGACGACACACTGTACTAGGGTAAAAATTTGACTAGGTAACCCGTTCCTATCTCCCAATCAACATTATTGTTGGGTAGTGGGCACCCTTAGACCTGTGAATCCAGGTGAGGCCATTGTCCTGTACCTACAAACCTGCAAACAAAGCATATGTTGTACATGTATCTAGATAATAAATCATACACACAGTAAGGAGAGAATCATGGAATCATATGACACTCACATGTGAGTGATGCAATCCCATTCCCTTCACTAATATAGTATCATAATAAACCGACGAACTACAACTTCAATTAAAATACAGATGAGCATTTATCAATCACTCAAATAATCACTTAAAACTAACATAAAGCATATCATAAACCATCAATATAGTGTATCATCTCATCAATAGAGATCTATCATCGCTCCACTATCGGTGATCGAATAACAATAACATAAAATATGGTCTATCAATGTATCTGAACTATTAGAGAAAACATAGCAAATCATAGGAGTGTTACATAAGGAACATGCTATTATACAGTATGTTTGTCGAAACCAAGTTTATACAAGGATTTGTGTACACATGTATCTATGTAACAACAAATATATGGCATTAAAAGTAAAACACAAAACCCACTCTCATTTTCCTCCCTTCCATATTGGCGTCATGAAGCCTCATGGACTCTAGCCAAACCCCCAAGAAAGAAAAGCATGAAACAACCATGAGAAATTTTGTGGAGTTTCATCATACGTCATAGAATAACAAAGATGGGGAAACTCCAATGTTTTCATATATAATATCTGATATTGTTGTGTTTTACTTACTATGGAAACTTTAAGGAAAATGGGTATCCTAGTTTTTGAATACTTTTGCATGCTTTATCCTAGTTCCTACAAATGAAATACAAGGGTATGTTAGTGCAGAGGCAAGCAAAATAAAAGAGGAACCATAAAAAGTAAGTATATGGGTAAAATTAATATATACAATGTGAAGCTAAAAATAATGAATAATTTTTACAATTAGTTAACCGAATCTATCTATTGACAATGGAAATTTTTTGTACTTACATGCACTATTAATGGTGTTTAACAAGGGCGAGCTGCATTGGATCGAGTTGTAGGAGCATAAAAGAATTTGGAATAGATAGTTTACAATACACTAATTTTGCTGAATGTCTATTGTATTTGTGCATAAATATAAATAGAATAATATAGATATACAATAAAAGAGGTTAGCACTATTTGTTGTAAATAGAAAGAGATAAAATGTAACATTTTGAATACATATCTTAGTAGTAAAAGAATTGTCAATAGTAAAAATTTATTAGAAGTTGGAAAAGGGAGACATTAGGAAAGAATGACAAATGCAATGGATAAAATAGAGTATGGCTTTGGTGGACAAGTACATGGGATAATTTGTGTGTCCATGTATATAACCAACAAGAAATATATGACGGTGGAAGGAAAAAGAACTAAACCCACGCTTGTTCTCCTCCCTACCATATTAGCATCATGAATCCTTGTGGGCTCTAGCCAAACCCCCAAGCAAAAAAAGTAGGTAAGGTCCATGGAAAATCTCATGGAATCTTATCGTATATCATACAATAACAAACTTGGGGAAGGAAAGGTGTTTCAAAACAAGTTTTGTAATATTGAAGTGTTTTTTTTGGTCTTACAAGTTGACAAAAAATAGATATCTTGATAAAAAATTAGCATAATGGGGCTTGAAGATTGCTATAAGAAGATAGATAGATGGAATATATAGAACAATGTACAATAACTAGAAAGGTGCATCTAACCTCACAATGTGAGTTTGAATGTACCTATATTAAAAATACAATTGCAATCTAAGGAAGAATATAGTAAAAATGGTCATCGAATTGACAAGCCAATTGTTACATAGACTGCCTATTGATACATAATGTACAATTTGGTTTGGGGGACTGGAAAACAAGAATATCATAAAAGATATTGATACAAAAAAAATAATCTATGTAATAGTTGGCTTCTCAATTGAAAATTCAAGCTACTAGATAAAATAGACAAATTCTAAAAGAAATATTTGGAAAACACTTTAAGAATCAGGGGTAAATGACAGATGATCGAGAACCCACATATGAAAAATATTGATACAAGATAAGCGGGTCTATGTAAGGATTGGCTTGTCGAAATCAAAATCACTCACACAACCAAACACTTACCATTCTTCTTCCACATATTGACTTAGCCAACTGCACCACTACCAACACATGTATGTGGGAAGCTCTACCACTATCATAAGCAACCCTGGGTAATTTGTTCCAGGGAGCTTGAAACATATGAGAAATAAGGAATATCATGAAACATATTGATATAATATTTGAGCTACATTGTTTGGTAGTAGATATTGAAGAAAAATAGAGGAATTGTATAAGAGGTGTTAGAATAACACTTATTTGGTACTAAATATTATAGATAGAAAGTAAATTTTTATTGAGTTCCCCAAAACATAGACAGATACATATGCACATGTATATATGTATTGAATTCCTCAACCAATATATAAAAATATACATATATAGGTAGATATACATATATATATCGAGTGAGCAATGTGGCTCGTTTGACAATGCAACACAAATTTATATATACTTATGTATATCTAAACAAATATGTATACTATGTTTATTTGTATTTATCTGGACTGCGATTTTAAATAGAGTTTAAAATAGCATATATAAGTATTATTTACGTTGTGAGAAAATTGCTACAATACAACCATAGCATTTAATAATATAGCATTGATATTTTTTAATAATAGAGCATTGAATCATACAATATGTGTAACATATTCATAATGCCACAATGGCTCTTTTGACAATGCAACTAAATCAATATATTTTCTTGCATATTTTTTAGTATAATTTCCCACATTGTAACATTGAATATTGCATTTACTTCCTCTTGAACCATCACACAATGATGCCAAGATGCATTAATCATCACATCAGCAAACACTTTCCATTCTACCTCCCTAGCAGAGCCAGCCACCTCCACCATCCCACATAGTGCTTAAAATCCACGGTACCATAAGACAGGGGTGGCGGCTGACCCTACGGTTTCAGATTCCGGCGAGGAATTGTATTAATGGTTTGTTTGATAAAATGGAAATGGCCCGGCGGTTTGAACAAAAATACAAATAGGTAAATGCCAATTGTTATAGATTGGTTTTGTTGTTGTTCAATATGTTTTCATGACATTCTCTTTCTCATCGTTTGAAATTTACTATTAAAGAAGTTGTTGAAGTTGTTTGTAGTCCCCAAGCCTCTTGTGGTATTTATTAACCCAGATTGAATGTTTGTGTGCATTTGGTTGGGGATTGTGAATTTAATATCTTCATGGTAAAAGAATAAAAAACTCTCCATTAGAAAGCCTCTTATAATAAACACACAGATCTGATTTAGAATGAACAAACTATTGTTGAGTCATGAAACTATGAAATTTCAAGTACCACTACCTCGGGACTTGCTTAAGCCTATACAAGCTCCACTTCAATCTGCAACACAAATGCTCTTGACCTTGTTTCACAAAACCTTCAGGCTGCTCCATGTACAGCTCCTCCTCAATATCACCATGAATAAATGCTTCTTTGATATCAAGTTTCTCAAGATCGAGATCCCAAACAGCTGTCATGCCTAAAACAACACAAATTGTTTGCATTTTTACAACTGCCAAAAACTTTCATTAAAATCAATACCTTTTTGCTGAGCAAAACCTTTCACCACTAATCTGGCCTTGTATCTTTGACATCCTCCATCTTACTCTTTCAAATGGTAAACCCATTTTTTTTTTCAAAAGCTTTCAATTTGGCAAGAGAGGAACCAAATCCCAGGTATTATGGACTCGCAAAGACTCCATTTCTTCATTCATAGCATCCATCCATTTGGCTGAATTTGCATCTTTACATGCTTGTTTAAATGTGGTTGGATCTACTTGATTAGACAGAAAAAGTACATAATCCTCATACTTTGAGGGTCTCTTCTTCTCACAAGTTGATCTTCACAATGGAGGAGCTTCATTCAGATGTACATTTTGTAACTGAGATTGAACTCCCTCTAGATCAAAATTAAAAGTTGTCCTTCTCTATGCATTATCCCCAACATTCTGACCTTTGTCTAGATGAAACAACACATCCAAAGCCTGAAGTGGCGCATTAGGAGGTTGAAGTGGGGCATACATGCCCTGAAGTGGCACATCCATGGGATTTAATGGTGCATCCAAGGAATTTAATGGTGCATCCATGGTAGGAAGTGGCACATCCATGGGATTAAATGGTGCATCCATGGAATGAAATGGTACATCCATGGCCTGTAATGGAGCATCCATCATAGATGGTTGGGTAGGCATAGCAAAAAGGGGTTGAGAGAATAAGGATAAATGAATAGTGGCTTTTTCCTTAGGCTGTGTAGGAAATGGGTCATGGGGATGAAGTGGCTATATAGAAGGTGCACAACATGTGAGGTAACAAGAGGAGAAGAGAAATTTATAGTGAATGAATTTTATCTAACAGAAGGAACATATCCATTATCAAGCATATCAAACTGAATAAAATTATTTGAAGAAGTACATTGTTTTTGCAAACCTGGAATTGCCTTCTCATTAAAAACATCATGACTACGAATGATTTTCTTTGCAATCGGATCCCACAGCTGGAAACCAAACTAATCTTCACTGTAACCAAGGAAAATGCATCTCTTGGACTTGAAATCTAACTTTTTCCTCTGCTCCTTTGGAATATGCACAAACAATTCACAACCAAAGACATGCAAATGATTATATGAATTCCTTTTTTGAATCCACCTCTCCTCTAGAATATCAAATTCCAATCAAGATGAGGGAGCTTGATTGATCAAATAGACTATAGTGTTACATGCCTCTACCCAAAACTCTTTTCCTAAACCAAAATTGGAGAGCATGCACCGTGCTCTCTCTAAAATAGTTTGATTTAGCCTCTCAGCTGCACCATTCTCCTAAGGTGTTAATGAAACCACTTTGATTCTTCGAATGCCATTGTCTACACAAAACGTGTCAAAATCCAAAGAGAAAACTCACCCACATTATCAATTTTGAGATATTTAATTTTAGTTCCAATTTTATTTTCAACAAGAGCTTTTAAAGCTTGAAATTTTGAAAAATATTCTAATTTTTTATTCAACATATAAATCCAAATTTTTTGAGTGCAGTCATCAAGAAAATTTAGACATGATTTTCATCTCCAAACAATGTTACCTCTGTAGGACCAAACACATTAGAATGCACAAGTTCCAATGGAGTGGTTTTAGAATCATGGTCTGTCTTCAAACAAATACTTTGGCTCTATTTTCCATAAAGGAAATGTTCACAAAAATCCAAATCAATGGATTTTATGCCTAGAAGTTGTCCTTGGTGCAACATAACTTCAAGTCCCTTTTTGCTCATATGCCCAAGCCTCTTGTGCCAAATTTCAGAACTATTGTCCACAACTGTCAAAGCTACTCCCACATCATTGTGGCATTCTAAAACATACAATCTTCCCAATTTCTTTACCTTTGTAAGCACCAACAAACCTTTGGTTACTTTCCAAAAATCTAAACCAAAATTAACATTGAACCCTTGAGTATACAACTAACATATAAAAATGAAATTTATTTGTAGTGTAGGAACATGCTTCATGTCCTTCAATAACCATTTATTACCATTTCTCAAGGATAATAGCACATCACCCATTCCTACAATATCACATTCCTTGTTATCTCCAAGAAAAACATTTCCAAACATACCTTCCTTGTAATTGATAAAAGCACTCCTGCACAGAGTAGCATGAAACGAAGCACCAGAGTCAAGTACCCATGAATCAATAGTCGTGTTACCTATGGATAGAATAAAAACACCATTAGCAACAAAATTAACTTCATTGTTACTCACCTTGTCTTGAGCCTTTTTATAGTTCAAGAAAATTTTATTTTTGTGTCCCAGTTTCCCACAAAACAAACAAGCACCATTTCGTCCTCTAAACTTTGATCATTTTTCTGATTTTGATCTTCTACGATCTTTATTATGTCCTCGTTCTTGACTTATCCCTCTATTGTCAGTGATTACAATGTTTAATACATTATCAGAAGAAGGCTCTTGATGTTTCCTTCTCATATCTTCACTGAGAAGAGTGGCTGCAACATCATCGAATTTTAACTTGCTTTTGGTAGCCACTAAAGTGCTCACTGCCATTGCCACACCTTCCCAGCTATTCGTTAAGGAATTTAATAATAAAATAGTCTTTATCTCCTCATTTAAGTTAATACCCACATAAATTAATTGGGTGACTAATGTATTGAATTCATTTAAATGATTTGACATAATACCCCCTTCTCGCATTTTCAAATTATACAATTTCTTCATGATGAATACCTTATTCGAAACTGATGCAATCTCATACAGTGAAGATAATTTTTCCCACAGCTCCTTCATTGTCATCTTAGCTCAGACACTGAAGAGCATGTTGTTGGCCAGTGATAAGAAAATAGTTTCCTAAGCTTTCATGTTTGTCTTCTCCCCATCTTCATCTAACATTGAACCCTTTCCTTTGGTTTTTTTTAGCAAAGCAATTGTGAGTTCTTGCTTGATCAACAATTACTCCATTTGAACTTTCCATAATCCAAAATTTTGACTTGCAAATTTCTCTATCTTCCATTTTTCTACTTCTTCCTTGGCTCTAGATATTCTTCAATGATCTCCCAATGAACCAAGTTTGCACTAAGCTTCTTCACCAAGCTCTTATACCAATTGTTGAATTTAAAAATAGTAGAAAAACAAACAAAAGAATGCACCAAAAGTGGAATGAAGAATACAAAAAAAAACACAAAAGAAGATTTTTTTTTAACATGGTTCACCAAATTGGCTACATCCACACTAAGCAGGGAATGCTCTTTGTATTCATTAACAGTCATAGATTTTTACAACATTCTTCACCAGTATTTATCAAATACATCTTCAACCAGCATAAAGCTTCATTACATATTTGTACAGAATATTCTCCAAATGCAAAGACATGCACATGAGTGGGAGGATGCAAACACACAGATTCTTGTATTTTCTAAACATAGCAGCAACAGTTACATAATCTCACTAGTCACCAGACTTGGATTCACACATGCCAACAAATCTTACAGTCACAAAGTTTTTAAATAGGTATTTCAACTTGCTTATTGTATAAGCCATTGTCATAAATTGGTTAATCTCTCATTTCCCATTAAAGATCTATAATCTGTTAGCAAATTTCTATATATTGTTGGAATTATAAAAGACACAAGAAGATTAGACAATAATTTTCTTCTATTGATATCATTATCTGTCAAGAAGTTCATATATCATATTTTATTGCTTATCAAAGATCTACAAGTTGTTAATCATGTTTAGGCCACAATAGTTTACTTGGTTTATGTGTGATCTGTTTTAGTTTTAGTTTTATGTTTCAATGGGTACTTTTAGAAACTACCCAGATTTTTACAGACAACCAATTGTGAGAAAAAGTATTGATTTTAGGATTTTGTTTTTGGATAAGCTTTAAAAATAATTATCTAACAATTCAAAAACATATTGAAAAATAAAATCAAAATTATCTTTAATGAATCTTACAATTCACTTTTGACTAGGATAGGTAATGCTCATGGTTTTCCTCATTAGCAATTTATGATAAATTTTCTCATAATGTGTTATGTGAAATATGAGCAATTCTAGAACAATGGATATGAAGAAAATATAATATAAATTACAGAGATAAGTTATATTATTTTTTATAGGAGATTTTAGAATATTTATAAGTTAATTTATTTAATATCTCTTTGATC
This sequence comes from Sequoia sempervirens, assembly GCA_007258455.2. Taxonomy (NCBI): domain Eukaryota; kingdom Viridiplantae; phylum Streptophyta; class Pinopsida; order Cupressales; family Cupressaceae; genus Sequoia; species Sequoia sempervirens. The sequence continues at coordinate 8,372 of VDFB02228567.1, forward strand.
AATGGGTATGTGCAGGATCATCATGGAAAAAACAAGCCCTTAAGTGGCCAAAAATTTAGAAAAATCAAAGTTAGGCAACTTGACATAAATATTTGAATAAGTTATCTATATTATTTCAAAAATATGTAAAAATAGAATCCTTAGAAAATTGAATGTAGTTTCAAAAATACTAGGTTTATTTTTAAAAAATCTATTTGGTGAAAATTTGAAATTTCAATGTAGTAGTACTTAAATTTTTAAGGAAAAAATAGGAAGTAGGTGTTTGTATCACCACCTAACCACAATAAAATGATAGTATGTTTTTTTATAAGATTATAGATATAAGTAGGGGACTCGTAATCACGTCGATGCATATTTTTTGTAATTCTTTTCCAAGTAAATAATTAATTATGAATTTTTTTTGGCCAGCTTTTAAAAAATAAAAGCTTCATTATGTTTGACCACGATGCTTGGTTAAAACTTCATGAAATTAATTTTTTCTATTAATCCCTAGGTAGCATGCAAAGCATAGAATCACGATGCATGTTTTGGATTCAAAAATGTGATATCATTTGAAAGCTATAGATGTTTTTCAATCAACCTAACAATTAGGACTTTATTCATTATTCAAATAGAAAATGAATAATAATTATTTATTAAATTCAAAGTAAAGCATAAATTATATTGGTGGAAAGTTGGGAATATCCTTTAAAAACCCTTTTCATTTCATCAATTTTGGGTTAAAAAAAGTCATCAGCCACATACCCTAAACATACCCATCATATCGCCACTTTTTGGCCCATCATAATCCTATACATACCAAATATTAAAAGGTATATATTCTTCCAAAATTATTTGAGATATAATTCCTATTAATATTAAAATGAGCAAAGAAACAAAATAGAAAACAAAAATATAAAGAACAAGACACGAGACACAAATTTTATAGTGGTTCAACAATTGTCTTCATCCACTTTCAGGGGATTCTCAATATATTTCATAATAGTCTCTTGCACATCTTCATAAAACACTCTTCACTAGTATATATCCTCATACAACATAACGCTTAATAAAATCTTCTTCTAGAAGATTCCCAAATGCAAAACATGCACAGGAGGAGATTGTTGGTGGCAAACAAAATATTGTAGTTTACTAAACATAGCCAATTTGTAAGACTTGGCTTCACACGTAGCCAACAATCTTCCACTTGAAGACAAGTCATACTAGAAAGAAGAATTCATAGAGATATCCCCTATGCTCAGGTGTATCACACCACAACTAGGCCAATCAAAGATTTTAATTTCACTAAATCTTGTTCAAGAATGCTTTGGATGAGCCTCACCCAAAGCACGTTAGATTTAATAACCTCCATGGATTTTAAACTTCCATTTCTTCCTCGGAAATGCACATCCAAAAATTCAATTTCCATTATCTCCAATAGTTTTTTCTCTGTTTGGATGAAACGATGCATCCACTACCTGAAACAGTGTATCAACAGCTTGAAGTGGTGCATCCATGGCATGAAACAATGTATACATACCCTAAAATGGTGCATCCATGGAATGTAATGGAACATCCATGGTAGGAAGTGGCACATCCATGGAATGAAATGACATATCAATGATATTTGCGTATGTGGGCGAATCAACACCAAAGCACATATGTAACATGTCTGCCAAATACATAGCAAGAGATATTTCTGCATCAGGTTCCTCTCTTCTAGTTATTAGATTGACTCAATTAGTGGTTCCCTAGACATCATCAAGGATCTTAATATGGGTTGCAGAAAGTACAACTCTGCTTTAATCTCCTACCCTCTGAAGAAATTCCATCATCTTTGTTAGCATCTTTAGGCCTTCAACCTATGTAACATCATACCCTTTCTCAAGCTCCACACCCAATGCCATAGCCTTTTCCTGGTGCTGCCTTTCTAAAACTACTTCTCTCTTATCTATTTCCTGAGAAGCGAATGCTATAGCCTCTTCCTCTTCCTTATGCCTCCTCTCAACTTCAGTTGCATCTCTTTGCAAGAGCTCAACATTAACAATATGATGCATCTCCACATTAGCAACCTCCTCACATGTCTCTACACCATCTGCTTGATCTGCATGGGATTTGAATAATCAATTAGCATAAACTATTTATGCCTCGGGCTCAAATAATGGATTATGATAAACCATTTTTGCCTTTGGATTCTTGGCCCCCTCCTCAAGTTCATCTTCACTCTCCTCATTCTAGACTGCATCCTCCTATCCTTGGGAGGCATCCTCCTCATCATGGAAGGAAAACTCCATAGTCTCTCCCAACAATTGCTTCAAACCCTTTTTATTATATTTTCTCTTTGGCTGAATCCTCCTTATTTGTCCAGCCATCCCACCAATGAACATGGTGTTACATTTCATCTTTCACTTGCATGGAATCACCATCAAACTCATCATTTTCAGGATCTGAATCATGGCTCATTCTTCCAACAAGGTCTCATCCTCTGGAAGAGCATTTATCACAACCGAATAAGCAACAATAGACTTTCAAAGAATCTTCTGCATACACAACATTATTCTTTGCTAAATCTAAATTGTCAAGAAATTCTTCAATAAAAAAATCATCCTCATCATCTTCATCATCTGAAACTCCCACTTCAGCCTGTCTCTTCACTATATAAAAGCATCTAACTCCAGGATCTAACACCCAATCATCTTCCATCTCTGCTTCAATACTTCTCCATAGCTCTAAAAATTCTTCACCGATTTCTAGCACCGAGCTTCGAGCTCGGATACCAATTGTTAATATTAAAACGAGCAAAGAAAAAAATTAAAAACATAAAAATAAATAACAAGACACGAGACACAAATTTTATAGTGTTTCGACATTTTCCTACATCCACCTTTAGGGGATTCTCAATATATTTCATAATAGTCTCTTGTACATCTTCATCCAACAATCTTCACTAGTATATATCCTCATACAACATAAGGATTAATAACATCTTCTTCTAGAAGATTCCCAAATGCAAAACATGCACAGGAGGAGACTGTTGGTGGCACAAAGAATATTTCAGTTTACTAAACATAGCCAGTCTATAAGACTTGGCTTCACATGTAGCCAACAATTCCTTATATGTACTTTTAAAATTTGAACCTCACCGAATGAGACATTTTGTGACCTTTTTTTAATCAATTCATATAGTCAGTAGTTATTTTCTTTTTATTTTTTGTATATCATGTTTTTGAGTGAAACATTCATTCATTTTTAAAAACTTACAATACATACGGTCCGTTTAGTTATTTTCTTTTTAGGTTGTGTTTATAGATCTAAAAATCAGTTGTGGCCAAGCAGCTAAATCTCACCCCTCAGAAATTCCAAGTTTGGTTTCAAAATACAAGGAAAAAGTGATTATCTCCCCCATATAGTAATTCATTTCATCATGTATTTAGTATAATTATGAGCACTAGAAAATCAATTTATTTCAATAAAATTTGTAGGACCAAGTTGAAACAAAATGAAATGGAGGGTAAAGAGTGGAAGGGATAGTACAATACATTAAGAATGGAAAACAAAATATTGCAGAAAGAGTTGGAAAAAATTAAGGATCTGGAAACAATTTCTCTATCCGACAATACATTTCCGACAACATCTCTAATGGTGTGTCCTTCCTGTCAAAGAGTTTTCAGCACTTATAATACTACTCATTTTACTACTTATGAATTAAATCAATATTGATGATAATATTTTATATAATATAGTGATTGCTTATATTTTTGAAATCTCTTACTTGCTACTATTGAGATTCATTGAGAATCTGTTTCCTTTTGTATCAATCTCAAATAAAGTATCCTTACTTAAATATTCTTAGGAATTTTAAAATTTCATAAATTTTATTTTCAATGGATGAAAAATGACCCCTATGTGTGACCCTGATTGATTAGACTTTGTGATAAGTTATTCTGAGACTAATTCTCTCTAACAATTAAGTTTGTAGAAAAAATTCTGCTTAACTAGATTTAACATAGGGTACATTCTATTTTTTTCATTCTATTAAAGTGTATTGGTCTTTGGTCTTACTTTTCCCTCTTCTTGGAGATTATATATATATATATATATATAAGAGTAAGTTTCTAGGTCATGTTTAAATATTTTTTTAAAAAAATTAGGTTTAGTGTTTTTTTTTAAAAAAATATGTATATTTTTTTTTGTAATAATATTTCATAGGGTGATCCCCACAAATTTGGTTTTGTTCTAGGAGATTCTAATTTTGCTAAAATCCACTATATTTTAGAAAAATATAATGATTTAAGCCTTGAAAAGTTCCATTTAATGGATTCCAATTGAAGAGGATTTGATCAAACCACCTTAGATCAAACCCCCTTGGATAGAACCCCACTAGTTTTAAACCATACCTATAACATAGTCTCCTTTACACCTATCAAAATGTTGATAAAAACCCACTTTATATTTACCTTTTGGGGGATCAAATGAATTGATTTAAAATTTATTTTTTGTAAGTATGTAGTCCTTATTGTAAGCTTCCCAAAAAGTATAATTTTAAATAAATTTAATTTTATTATTATATTTATTTTTTGTTTCTTGTGAATGTAGGTTTTTCACCGAAAATCAAGCTTTATGTTCACACATGTAGAAAATAGAAGATTATTATTTATTTTTTGAAAATATGAGTGAATTAGATGAGAGTCCTCGATCCAACAAAAAAATAAGAATTTTGATACATACAAAAAAGTTATGCATTATACGACCTACCTATGTCTGAATTGAAATTGGTTTAACTTTGAAACTTGATTAAGGAAAAAATATTCAGTAAAACACTATATAACCAAGTGGAAGCACTAGATATTAGAGATACAAATCTAAATTCGAAAGAAT
>VDFB02228571.1:0-30079 GCA_007258455.2 Sequoia sempervirens
TCTCTCTCTCTCCCCTTCCTCCCCTCTTCCCTTCTCCCTTCCCCCTCCTAACTCCCTCTCTCTCTGTCACTCCTAAGTCTCTCCAATCTACCCTTATCCCTCTACCCTTAACCCTTAGATCCTTAAATCCTCTACCCCCTATCTCTCTTCCACTCCCTCCCTCTCTCTTTCTCTCAAGACTCTCCCTCCTACCCCCCTCTCTTGTCCTCTCTCCCTCTCTCCCCCATCCTTCTTCCCTTCCCTTCCCTCCCCTCTCTCTCCACCCCTCTTCATTATCTCTCTTTCCTTCCTAAACCCCTTCCTTCCCTTAAACTCCTTAAAACCCTCCACCCTCTACACTTAGCAGTCACCCTCATTCTCCTCCCTCCCTCCTTCCACTCATCTCCTCTCAGGTCTCACCTTCCCTGCCTCTCTCTCCAAGTGATAATACTCGTTCCTCTTCCTCCTCTGCCTTCAATGTCACTACCATCATCTCTCTTGCACTCACTCCTCTCTCTCTCCCTATACGTTAGTTGTTTTATTGTAACGGGTTGGTCTTCTAATTGCATATGTAATTTCCAATTCCAATCAGGAAGCTCAAAAGACCTACACCAATGATGAGAGTTTTAATGGCCTCCTGCACTTTGGGCTCTGAACCTGGGAGGGTGATCCCTTAATGCATTTACAACACTCCTACACCATTATCATAAACAACATTAACAGCTTAGCGGATAATCTCATTTTAATGGCTCAGCATAATGGCATAATGGAATGGGAATTGACTATTCATCCGTGTATCAACTATTAGGGCATGAGATAACTAAAACAAATTCCGCCAGTTAATACATAAAATAGTCATTGATTTGCAATTTTTAGCAAGCTAGGTAAGGAAAAACAAAATAGAACCATACAAATTAATTTTGGCAACTTACATTAGTGCCATATATCCATTGAGTGATTCAAATTCATAAACATCTAAGGGCTTATGATAGATTTAACACATAACATATAAGATCCTTGAGAACATTGCTTTATAATTTCATCAACATGTATTCTAACCCAATACTACTTATCAAATCCTTATACATAACATATCCACCTACAACCCCATTCAAGCATTTTAATTAATTCCTTGAATTAAAGTAAAATCATACACCACAACTACGATTGAGATGAACAAGACAACCGCTTGATTATCTTATTCAAAATTCAGATATGCATGTGTACAATGGAGGCATGAGTTTGAATTAATCATTTCATTTCAAATTCGGTACTTTCATAAAACATGAAATCCCCATGAATTCAAAACCTACTATAGAATGACTCCCAAAACCTAAAATTGCATTTTCCTTAAAACCATCGAACTTTACAATTTCTCTACAACTCTACCTAGACTCAACCAAAAAATATCTAACTTGCTAACCCGTACTTCTGGCCTTGAAATCCTTCTTATAGAAAATGAAGGAGCAAACAAGCATCGGGCCAGAAAGTACCTCTCATTTCACATGCTTTTCTTCACAAAACTCTTGAGGACAACAACTATACCCTCTTTATTTTTCATCCTACGCCCTATTCATGTATCCTACAATTACAAAAATATCCATGGGGCCTCTTACACAAGCTATAGTAATCACAAAAGTGTAAAGAGACCCTTTATACATTTGGACCTAAAACCCTCAAAGCGAATGTCGAGTATGGAAAATGAAGCTTTATAATAGCCGAAAACAAATCAGCATGTAAACCTGAAAATAAAAATTCAAAATCAAAAGCAACATATCTTCCGCGACCTGGAATTGATTTCACATCAAAATATGGCTGCATGTGACTATATAGTGCTGCATAACAGGAAAAATACAAAACAAATTGAAGAAAAACATAGATTTTTGAATGTCAAGAGCTTGTATTTTAAATCCTCAACCATCAACAACCATTACAATGATCACTTTATGCCTTTTAAATGCCTTTACATTTCAACCACTAAACAACCACCTCTACAACTGACTTTTTAATCTTTTATGATCACATGAAACATAAAACACACTAATTTCAAGGTTGTTAACATCACTATTGAAATGTTTTAATTTTGACCTTTCAAACATTAAAGTACATCATTAAATTAATTATGTAATGGCATAAAATTAAAAAATATCATGAATTAGTATGTAACCACATAATTCAAATATAATTCTATCAAGAGATTAATATGAAATAGATAATACAATCACATAACTCATACATTTCAATGCCATTGATCTTCTTCTTCATCAAACTCTTTGTCTATATCATCCGATCCATATTTGACATTGTAAGGATTGGTCGCCATCATCATCATCATCATCAATATTAGTTTCAATAATTTCATCATCCACATGGATATCATCTTCATGTGAACATTAAATCCTACATCATCATGATCTAGTTCCTCCTCTTCAACATCTTCGTCAGGGACATCATCAACTAACTGTTGATCCTGATCATCATCTACATCATCTTCTAGTTCTTCGGTATCTTCTTCTTCCACCACATTATACTTTACCGGCCTTCCTCTTGAATCATGTCTAACAAAAAATGACCAAGCTGGTTTACCTGGAACCTCTGAGTAAAATACCTACTCACATTGGCTTGGAAGAACATAGGGCTCATTTCCAGCGCGCTTGATTGACCTTGTATTAACCATGGTAAATCCATTATCATGTTCAATAATAGTTCTCACCGAGGATAATTTTCATTCAATTGTAGCATATACCATAGGGTGATGAAATTCAATTAATCTAAAGGGACTTAAAGTCACACTCAAGTATATCATCCAAAATCCCATAGTATCAATTTTGAGACTTAGGATGTATGTAAGCTTCTAGATGAAACATTAGTCACGAAAAGGCTGCAATTATACGAGAATCACACATTTTTTTAATGTCATCCAACATTTTGTTCAAAATTTACAACCATTACCACGTAGCGCTTGTGATTGTTTCACTACACCAATATGTCAAACATGTAAAGTATTGCGTATCCTAGGTTGATAAACATATTTATTCTTGGCCGAATGTATGCAAAGAAAAAAAATATCAGCATATATATACATTAATATAATTGAAAATAATTAAATAGTATGGGTGATTAATATATTTATATGTACCTTTTTATCTCTTAAACCATATGCTAAATCAATTTTCCTTTGTGTAACATTGGAATCTCTATTACGATGAGCTTCTTTAACAAATGAAGCCACAACTTCCCATGTTAATGCACAACTAGATTGTTGACATCGTTCAATCCATACCATCATCCAATCAAGATTGTTTGTGACATACAAATTTAGTGCATCCCACTCTCAACCAACTGTATCAAAAAAAAATGAAATTCACAAATGACGGTATATAATTAGTTAAATACCAAAATATGCGACCTTAATTTAAAGTATTTGATGTATATTAATTAAAAATTAAATAAGTACAATATACATAAAAAACATATGTAAAATGTATTCCAATTAATCTACATGACCATCTTATAATTACCTCTAATTTTCCTCAATCTACATTTCCCCATTAGGTACTCCCCTTCGAATTTGTTAATGGAGTTGGGATCCCAAATGCGATCTACATGGATCTTTGCTGCAAACTTAAGAAGATATTCAGAAATGTACACCATGGTCTAGTATACCGTATATCCCTCCACTATAGAACCCTCGAGTGGATGTGCTCTTTACTGTCACAACCAAAGCCTTCAAAATTTTCAAGTGCCTCTCAACCATCCACATTAGCCTTGTGTGTACAGGTCCACACAATTCAATCTCTTCAACTTGATGTATGAGGTAGTGTTCTTGTGCATTGAAAAATGTTGAAGGTAGACACTTTTTCATTTCACACATTAGGCGAGGAATTTTTCTCTTCCAATAATTTATATCTTCTTTATGGATTTCTTTAGATGACATCCATCTACAAGTGATTCAAGGAAAAATTATATTAACGAGATTTAACAAAAATATATTATATTACATAACAAGTAAAATAAATGGAAATTATAAGATGTATACAAAGAATTAAACAAATATAGCTACTTACCTCATGTATTTTCCAAGATCATATATAACTTGCTTGACATTGCTGTCAAAGTTGTCTACGAGAGATAGAGGTAGAACGTACTGCAACAATTATAAAATGGTTTTTTCATTATTTTTCCAAAAGTAGTAAACACAATACACTGAAAAATACATGCATTATACAAGTGTATTTAATATACCAGAATAATTACATTAATGAAGGTATGCCAATCATGCGTTTTCATCCCTGACCCAAATTCATCTTTCTTTTTTATTATATTGTTTATGTTCGCAGCAAATCCTGTGGGAAATCAAATTTTTTCATATGACTTCTTTTATAACATTACTTTGCTACTTTTGTTAATAACCAGGAAGGGCACTTATATTAATTTGGTCTCCATCACTATTTAATTGAATGAAATTTTTTATTGCATGATTGGCTTCATGAATGTCACTACAAATTTTGACAATTTTTTCTTTATGATGCCTTCCATCCAATATTTTCCATAACGTTTCTATTATATTCTTTTCGATATGCATTGTATAACAAATGCACAATTTGCAGCTGCTCATAGTAGGAAATCTACTAAATTGTATGGGATAGAATTTTTAGTCCTGTAGAAGTCGACCATTGATACCTTGACGACCTTCATGAAGAATATAAGTTAAAAAAATTAACAATGACAATCATTGTCAATGAAAGCATGAGTAAAAACAACACAATATAAAAATATAAATTCAAAACATATCATGTATGATAGATAAACAATTTGATCCGATGTATAACCTTCACGATTAATTCTATTACATTCCAACTTCCATAGGCAAGGTGTCATTCTTTGTGGTTTTGATGCAGTCTCTTCTTTCCCATTGAAAAGATGTTTTTTAGTAGTTCGATATTTATGATTTCTATGGAGGAAGTGCCTATACTTATCAAACACATGCTTTCCTAAACTTGTTGAACGACAAGATTTCATATTTGGACCACAAATTGGACATGCAAATTTTCCCATTGTTTGAAGACCTACAAGATCATATATAATTGGATTAATATGTCCAATTTTTATAATTATATATAATGAATAGATTATTTAAAACATGTGATATCTACTTCATAAAATTAAATATTGTTAAGAAGAGTCTTGATCAAGCGTTATAACATACCACAAAAATGTGTTAGCCCTGGGGCATCATGAATTGTCCATACAAGCATTGCATGGAATTGAAATTGTCTTTGTCCTATTGGTCTAGAGACATCATACATAGTGATGCCATTACATAACTTTAGTAACTCGTCGATAAGATGCTCGATATATACATCCATATCTTTAACTTGGTACTTACCTAGTTGAATGAACATAAACATTACATAATTATTATAACCATTTCACTACAATATATATAAATTAATGTACATGCCTATTTAATAAAAAAAATATGTCATTATGCAAAAAATAAGACAAATGAGATGCTATTATGTTAAAGAAAATTGATGTAAACAAATACCTAGAACAATCATTGACAACATTATGTGATCCCTCTTTATTGAAATCCATGGAGGAATGTTATTGTTGATAACAAAAACAAGCCACATCAAGTAAATAGATGTCATATCTCCAAATGGATTGACACCATCCATTCCCAATGAAAGCCTGAGATTACAAGTTTCTTCTTTAAAGTGTGGCCATTTTTCCTCCATGTCCCTAAATGTAGAACTATCTGCAGGAATTTGAAGGATGTCATCTCCACTTCTATTCTATGCATGGTAATCCATAAATTGCGCTAAGCTTTCACACCTAAATAATCATTGCATGCGTGGAATAATGGGAATATAATGAAGAACCTTGTGAGAAACCTTTTTTGTTAGTTGATCTATTTGATATCTACTGATATGACATTTTGGGCATTCTATTGCAAATTCATGTTGTTTATGATATATAATATGATCATTGGGACATGCATCTATTACTTGATACTACATTTTGATATCTTTCATAATTCTAGATAAATCTCAGTATGAGTGATGTAAAATATTTGATAGTGGTAACAAAAATTCACTAATCAATCTACAACAAAAAATAATTTGTTAATATAAAGAATATTAATGGTACACATTTTATCCTTTATTTACTAGTGATGAACTAACAACAATTAAAATAGATGAAAAAAGATGACATTTATGACATACCTTAACATCTATGAGATTTCTATGTTTAATAAACCATTCATAACCTTGAAGTTCAATAGCAACAATACAATAGAGAGAAGAGTTTCTTAGGAGCCTTCATAAAGGGGCTCGTATGCCTTCTCAAGTACAGGTAAATCATGAACATCATCAAAGTCATCTCAATCATCATGATCAAATGTACCACTAAATGTGTCAAGAATCAATGTATTTGTTGCATCATCTTCAACTGTGTTTTCTGGCACATGATCATCTTCTTCCATAGGATCATTAACTTCATCTTCAATATTCACAGCTCCATGTTTTTCCGCTTGCAAAACCACATTCTCTGTGCCATGATAATCCATATCATCTACCCTAGGACACCCCACCTTTATAATAATGATAGACACAAATAAACCATGATCATGATCAAGTGATTATATATATATATATAAAATGTTAAAACGATATAAACATTTGCAAATTCAAACAATATAAACACATATAATGAACAACTTACCAATGGATGATAATCATGCCCCCCTTCAACATGATCATGCTACCTACAATGTTTCTTAGTTGTGATTAAAAGTTGTTTCATCTTTAAGCCCTTGCAATTATTGAAAGGACAATAAAATTTACCATCACCCTTTATTTTCAATCTAGCCCACAATCTATCAAGTGTCTCTTCATTTTGTTCTGGACTAATATTATCTGACATGATTTTTCTTTACCAAGCTTGACTATTTAGATCTTCAAAAAATATCAAACTCACACTCTAATAATTTTTTATTCATAGACCTATAACAAAATCTAATAATTTCAATATTTTACACCAAAAAAATTTGGCATGCAACCACCTCTGCAAAAGAGAAGATATTTTGAAGTTAATGACCCCAAAAAACACTTTAAAATGCTAATTCCAAAACATTAAATTTTTATTTTACTATGATTTCCAACTTTTAGACTCCTAAAATCAGAATATTGAACTTTATCGCAAACTTCCTACAATGATGGAGGTAGTGAGCTAGTAAGAGCAAGTGACACATTCCTAAGGAGCAACAAGTTAGAATCATCATTGCTAATATCAATACGGATTTATCCTTTTAGTTAAAGATGCAATGTGTCACTTCTTATGATGAGCTTATCCCTAGGGCCCTCAACATTGAGACAACCCTAATCGCACAAGGAAGCACACACTAGTATCATTTGGAAAATAAATGACTAGGTGACTAAAAATTTTAGTCACAAAAACTAAAAATGACTAAATTCTGGTCATTTTTTGCAACTCGGCTATAAATGAGTAAATAAATTACTAGTTTGGTTGTTGATTAAAAATTATTTAGTCACATAAATAAAAAATGACTAAATAGTTAGTCATTTGTTTAGTCACAATCCATTTGAATAAATCATTTAAGGAATCAAGAATATAGCCCGCCAAAGTACTTTAAAACTTTAATAAACATACCCTAAAACTTTTGTCAAAATCTTATTTTCAGGCGTAACCCACTAGAATGAATTTTTCATTTTAATAAACATACTCTAAAACCTTTGTCAAAATATTATTTTCAATCATAGACCACCAAAATGAAGAAGTGTTTCAATAAAGAATGACAGAGAATGGTGAGGAGATGTGCATGAAAGGAGGCATAGGATTCATTGCTTCTTATCTCATTCTTGCTCTGCTCAACAAATCTTACATTGTTCCTACTACTATTTGTAATATAGGTATTTACTTGAGTTATATTTGCATAATCTAAAATTCCTTTAGAGGCTTTTGAAGTATCAATGTATCCTATATAGGGTTTGGAATGATTTCTTTTAATTAAAAAAATAAATAAATGATGTATTTCCCTATAATTAGATAATGTGGAGATCTCCTAAATCTGCCCCAGCACACTATCCTCTTTAGCACTGTATTCATTACTCCATCTACAAGGGTTTTGCATGTGACATCTTTAATATCTTCATGACCATGGATTTTAAATAGATCTTAGTCTCTACTTTAATCCTTTTCATGGTAACCCTTGATTCCATAATCCACCTTCAATCTCTTCTAAGAATGTTTTCTTAAGCTAGACTACATAGTATGCATATAAAGCAAGTCCTTCATAGCTTCCATTGTTCCAAACCACCACTCACCGCCTTGCTTAAAATGTTGCCTCCATAAGCACAATAGCATGTTTTAAAATCATGGTTGTCAGTGATTTACCATTAAGGTCACCACTTTCATCAAGATACAATGAAATTCTTGTCTTAAAATTCAAGGCATTATGCAAGATAACATTGTGAATTGTTTGTTGTGTACAATTTTATTTTCTTGTGCATTTACTGTTTTGCTTTAACTTCCTTTAAGACTAGGTATTGCACTTTCAGCTACAATCTCAAGCAACTCACTCACTATCACTTGAAGATTCCTTTCATGAGCATCCTTGTATAAATTCAAATGATGCCCGATAGACTGCCTACTTACTACAGGGGACTCATTGTTTCATGGTATTGTAGATCTTAAGATCCTTCAACCTTATTGACAATACTTCATAGTCCACAAGGTATTATTCACTATTCTCCCATCTTTGATGAGTCTCAAAACACTGCTCAAACATGCAATCCACTACCTCCATTATACATTAATGGCTAAGAAGAAACATTGAACCTATGATTACCACTGTTAATTCTTTTGTACAGTCATTCCCCGATTGCATTTTCCTTGTCTAACACTACCAAAAGCATTTGAAAAACCCTTAAGGTCAACAAGCGGGTAAGGAAACTCACTATTAAAATCTCCACTTTACTATACAAGGTTTGAGCTTTATTATCTTGTCACTGTTCATCCTCTTTTTGACTGTCACTTCTGAAGTGACTGTCATTCTTCTTACCATAGATTGCATTTACAAATGTCACTAATCTACATAGTGTGTTTGTTATTGGCTACAATCTTTAGATTGCAATATTTTGTTATTATCTACAATGTATCAATCTTTATGGTATTGCAACCTCACTAATCCGATAGAGTTATTGTTTATGTTTCTACGGAGGCCTAGGGTTTTTACCCTAATCATGCTCTTACCAATGCTTCTATTGGTATTAAAAAACAATCTTAAATCTTAGGTCAAAAAATTAGTCATCTTGAAAAAGTTGTGGTATGATCTTGGATTGCATCCTAGAGTGTGTGGGAAGCTTGTGTTTGATCATTAAGGTATGTAAACCTAATCAGGGAAATGTATCCTATATAGCATGGGTCTTGCTTTAATACTTTCCATAATGGTTAGTAGTAGATCACATTATTATAGTTTGTGGTAACCCAAGATTGCATTCAAGTATGTAACAAACTTGGTTCGTAGTTTAAGCTATACACTTTTAAGTAACATTCATAAGGTTTAGAAAATATTGATCACTTTCTAAAATAGCCCATTAAACATGGGTTGTGCTTGAATGCACTAAATAATTGATATAACACAACCACTCTACATATCAACCAGAGTTATAGGCTCTTTTTTGCAGCAAGAGGTAATCACTCTTAGATCATGCTATAATTATATCATAACTTGTTAAACTTGAGACAACCTGAATGCACCCAATGATGATTGACACCTACATTTTACAACCTAAATTAACTACATTATATGAGTGCCTCCATTTCTATTACAACATAGCCACATTAAACTTGGGTCACACATGAATGCATACTATATTTGTTATAGCACAACTATGCCACATGACCAATAGAGTTATGGATCACATAATTACAATCACAAGAATTTGTTCCTTGGTTATGATCTTGTGGTGATTTTACACAACAAAATCTAGGCATGAAATTCTCAAAACCCTAAACCTCTAAAAATGAAATCTGATGAGATGTTGCTTTAAAATATGATTTTCAAACCTGGAACTACAAATCTAACTTCACAACTGAATTCTACAAAAAGACAATGACTACCCTTAGCCTCACAATATCTTCTTGATTTTTTTCTGATTTTTCCCAATAAAATCATCCTTAGTTCTCCACAAGCTGTCTCAAGTTGAGCAAAACACATTTGCAATAAATCAGCAAACTCACTTTTCTTTATGTCAGCCACAATTTGATTTTTTTCTTATTTTTCATGTTTGTCAAAATTTTGACAAAACCCAGGTTTGTTGAAATTTTGACGAACGTCGGGGATAAATTTTGAAAATTTTGAAAATTACACATCAAATTTTACAAGCAACCAACGATACATCAAATTATACATATTTCATTAGAAATTTTTGTTGGATTTTGCAGTCAAATGAGTTAGTGAATGGGTCCCACCTAGGACCTAAAAATGTGTGTGGGGAAATATGTTGTATTAATGTTGTTTGTTAGGATGATACTAAAAATTACACTTAATTAAGCATATGAGAGAATAAAGGGGTCAAATAAAGCATGAAAAAGGGATAAATAGTGAAGATGTGCCTAGAAAAGCATGAAAGCTTGTTACAATACCTTACAACACTTTAAAATTGGACTTGTTGATGAATAAAAAGGTTATTTTTAGGTGAATTGTAATTAATAAATTCTAGAAGAATGTAGAAATGTCTTAAAAAATTTCACAACACCTTCACAATATATCGTTCTTTGACTTTTAGCACCTAAATAAGCATGTTCAAGCCATCTCATAGCATAAAATTAGAGAAAAATAGTTCCAACACCATGAAACAAGACCTAAATGGCCATGAAAATGACAAGGGGCCATTTTTATATGACACATTTAGTCCCCACTTTAGTGAGAGGATGAACTTGCTTCAAACTCACACTAAAGAAGCCATGAACATTAAGAGGCAGGTTCAAATGCACTTGCATTAGCAAGATGGAATGACAACAATCAAGAGGGATGATCAAGCCCCCAAGATGAAGATCCCATGGAAAACTAAGCATAAGAACAAATGAACACACAAGTTCTTAGATGAATTGGATGAAGCTTCGATTGTCAATCCAACTAGTTGTGGATTAGATCTAGGTTGAAAGAGAATATATACTCACTATGGGGTGATAGAATACATGACGTTCAGTCAAGCGAGAAGTACCAAATGTACTCACTTAGGGGCGACAAAACTAGTTGTCTGCGGGGTGAGAAATCACTAAAGGTAAGATACATATGCTAGTTGGTATACACTCACAAACACAAAAGTGGCTATGAGGAAAAGTCATGCTGCTAGGTGGGATTCCCTCTCAACCATATTATACCCGTTGATAACTTTAAGAAAGCACCACAAAGAAAAATGCCATGAAAAAAAAGAACAAAGGTACCACAGTTATGCAAGATGGAAAAAAACATAAATGTAAAATGCAAAAAGTGTAAAATGTAAAGAATGTTCAAAGGAGTCTTGTTCAGTTCATGCAAGGTCAATCACTTAGGGAACATTGTGCCTAATGTTTCCAAGAGATGACCAATCAAATAATAGTATATTCAAAACTTAAGGGATGTAGTGCATCGCATCAGGCCACCAAGAGGAATATAATATGCTGAGAAAGATCACACTTATGAAGGACATCACACCCAATGCCATCCACAAAGTGACAAACACATCACGTAAATGACAAGGCTGCACTAGGAACCAAGAATGCAAATGAATTAATGGTAATACATGTATGCCCCCCACTTTAAAGGAATTTCTACACATCATTCTATGAGAAATTACTTTAAAGTAGAGAAGAAAAGAAAAAGAAAAAATTAAAACAAGACATGAGAGCCAACCTAGAAATCCCTATGCCAAGTCATATGTTTCAAAGTTAGGCTACGTCATGTCAAGGAAAAATTGAAAACAAAGAAAAGGGAGCTTCCCCCAGAAAAGAAAGTACACCAAACACATAAGGGATTTATGGATTTGGGGTCAGTATGTTCATTGCTGCAATGTTTTTATCAAAGAGCTCGAAACTTTCATCATTCCCAAAAGTACATAGAATTGGAAGAATGACACAAAGAGAGTGAAACCGAAGGAAAAGAAAAATCCATTTTGGGTCAACATTGAAGAGACATTGTAGTCTCGATGCCTTGCATCGTCCTCAAAAGGAAAACACAAGAGAAAAGAAAATGAAAAGGAAAAATAAAATGAAAAATATTTTGGGTCAACATGAAGGAGATATTGCAGTCTCAATTCCTTGCATCATCTCAAAAAGGAAAAAATAAAAAAAAGAGAAAAAGACAAGGACCTTATGTGTCAACATGGAAGAGACATAGGGAATCTCTATGCTTTGTGTCATCCCCAAAAGGAGAACACAAAATAGAAAAGTGAAAAAGACAAGGACCTTTTGGGTCAACATGGAAAAGACATAGGGTGTCTCTATGCTTTGTGTCATCCCCAAAAGGAAAATAAAAAACAAAAAGAAAAAAAGAAAATGCACAACATATAAAAGAACAGAGATACAAATAGAAGAAGTGTATGAAGAGAGGGAATATCAAATGCACAATATGGGGGAACACGATATGCACATGAAAAGGAAAATAAAAAGAGAAAATAAAAGAGGCTAGTTAAGCGAATGCAAGTCAACCATCTAATAGGTCATCTACCTCCCAATCATGTTGAGTGTAATGCAAGGGTGGTTGACTGTCCAAAGGAAGAATTGTAAGCATTGAACTAGGAGTCATACCAGGTTCTTCGCTTGTTGGAGAGAATGTATCATTTAAGCTCATTGTAGATGAAAATAAAGAATTTAAATTGTTATGCAATTCTTCATCTATTTTTCCTATCATTGCATCATCATCATCATGAACATCATCAAGATTAATGACAACAAGAGGACAAAGGGTGATTTCTAAGGATGGATGGATCAAAAGCTAAGGGTGTTGGAGTGATTCATTTTGTTGCAAAGGTTGCACTGGACTATCATGTGGTAGGTCAGGAGAAGGAGGGTGGTCATCTATTACCTCGGTCAAAGGTAAAGGTTAATTTTCTTTATCTTCTTCTATGCAAGATTGATGAGCAAGGAGACAATGATGTCACCTTCTTTCCCTAGCACCGTGGTTCTATTTAATTATGTATTGGAGTTGTTTAGGTGTAGGAGAGGATTGAGTCATCATAGGTTCTTCTACTTCGAAAGAGGGAAGAATAGAAGAAACCAAAGAGGATGGGTCAACCACTTTCTCTTTTTATTTATACATTTGTTTAAGGCAAGGAGGCATGATAGGAGTGGTTTTATTTTCTTTTGGTCATTTAAATGATGGTGGGGAAGTATCAAGGGGTGGTTGTTCAGGAGGTTGTATGGTTTTTTTAATTTTAGACTTAGGTTGAAGCATGGTTTCGTTTATGATAGGAGGTGTTGAAATGGATGGGGATGTGCTACAAGGAGACAATCCAGTGATCTTTTTGGCTTTAAAATTTTGATAAGTTATGAAAAATAAGTCCTTTTGAGGTGTGATGGGTTCCATAGGTGTAGGCCAAAAGGATTCTAATGAAAAATTACATTTGGAAGATAAAGGATTAAATACACTATGGTGTATGGTGACTATCTCATTATCATGTGAAAACTTAAAACACTTATGAACAACTGATGAGACCACTTTCATTGAGTGAAGCCAAGGGTGGTCTAGCCACAAAGAAAATTGGTTAGATTGTGGAATAATTAAAAATGTTACCCCCAAATTTTTAGGTCCTATTCGTAAGGGTAGTACAATCAATCTGATTGTAGGGAATGCAAAACTAGTATGTGTCTTAATCCATGTAGTTCGTTTATTATACTCATCTTGATATAGCTCATGTAATACTAGAAACTCCTTTGTGATCACGGTCTTACCACAAGCAAGATCTATTAATATCCCATTAGTGGACCTATCATAGATTCTACTAGCTATGTAAAGAGGACCATTAAGAAGCTTTTGTAGTATGTATTTAGTAGAAAAAGTGATATCAAGAGATTTAGTGGTTTGGCCCTTATGAGGGATAACATTTATCGTAGCTACTAGCTCATCCATAGGAATTGACAGTGGGGGCATATCATATTCATTATTTGTATCAATAGTCATTACATCAATGGTTGAAGGTTTGCTAGCCTTGAAAAATGAGGTAGTATGCTTAGGCATGGGATTAGTGAAAATTTGCAAATCCTAGTTAGGGGTGCAACAAACTTATTGCATTGATCATTAACACCCATAATGGATAGATGGCCTGAATCAATGAGGTCTTGAACTAAATGTTTTAGACGCTTGCAATGTTTAGTGTCATTTCCATTATGGTGATTAAAATGACAATAAGTGTTAGGTTTGAAGGTGGGTGGTAATGGTTGATTTGGATCAAATGGTCAAATGGGTCACAAAGTGAGAAGGCGTTGTTGAATTAATTGGTTCATTGTGTTATGAAGTGAATCTGGTAGGGGAGTAAATTGTCTCTTCCGGTCCCCATAGGTATAAGGAACCGCTGATTTAACAACTATCACTTGATTTGGAATGGATTGGGTTGGCTATGGTTGAGGTTTAGGATGCAAATTAAACTGTAAAAAGCCTCTATTTGGTTTGCGAAAGTTTTGTGTGTTATGTTGGTTTTGATTATTGTGTTTAGGTTTGTTATCCTGGTTAGAAGTCAATTAAATTGAATCATGAATTGAAACCAAATTATGGTATTCACACAAGGTTGTGCATAAATGCATAAACGAAGGGAATTTGATCATTGCTAATTTATCCTAAAGGTGTGTGTACAATTTTTTGATAAAAATCTTTTGAAGATATGCATCAGGAATTTTGACATCAATTTGAGCATACACGGATTGGTATCATGAGATAAAATCTATTAATTTTTCATCTCTATTTTGTCTACATCGCATAAGGTCAACCATTGTATTTTTAGGTGTCATATGAACTTGAAAGTGACTTATGAAAGCATCCACCAATTCATTGAATGAATGGATGGAATGATTAGGAAAGTTGGAAAACCATTCTAAGGTAGTGTCTTTCAAGGTCCTTGGAAATAGCTTGGCTAATAGTTTATCATCAAGGAAAAAGTCACTACACAAAGCGATATAGGAATTAACGTGGTTGACAAGGTCTCCTTTTCCTCCATATTTCTCAAACCGAGGCATTTCTATCCCTTCTGGCATTGGGGTATGTAATATTTCTAAGGATAAGGCGCTACTACAAACATGATATGTAGGTGGAGCAGATTGACCTTGACTAATGGTGGAAAGTTGTTGCATGGATGAAACGGTGATAAGAAGTTGTGTGAGAAGGGGATTGGGGTATGTGGGTTGAGGTGGAAAGGAAAATGGTGATGGATTATGGGTGATATGAGGGGAAGTAAAAGGAATACTATGGGGTGTGAAGGTGGTGGAAGGGACTTGCGATGCAACAAGAGAAGTGGGAATGCTAGTGGAAATCGGAAAGGAGGTAATCACATAATTAACTTGTTGCATAGTTGTGTGGACTGGTGGATTGGTATAAGTTGGTATGGAGGCTATGGTTGAAGGGGGAGGAACTTGAGGTCCTCCTTGGCTTACAAGAATGATTTGGGATTGGGTATTAGAAGAGGCATGTTTATTGTAAACCTTAGAAACTCTCTTGATCACTTGCAAGCCATCATCACTTTCAATTAAACGATGAAGATTGTCAATGGTGGGTATGGAAGTGGTAGAAAAGTTTTCAAGTGACAATTTTTGTTGTAAATGTGTAAAATCTTCATGAATATTAATGATCTTTTCTTGCAGGAGGGAGTTGTTTTGGTTGTCAACATTCATTGGATGGAAAGGTGAAGGCATAGAAGTGGTATTTTCAAGGCCTAATGCACCATTTTCCATACTAGGAGTAGGATCTTGTGAGATCCCAAGGTCCACAACAAAAGTGCTATTGTGGGAGGCCATGAGTCTAGAACTTCTTCTCATGAAAGTATTATCAATAGGGCACCAAGCACTCATACAAGTACCACAAAGGAGGGGTGAGTGCAAATACAAACTAATCTAAGAGTTAGAAATGCAAATAACAAAAATGTTGCTAACTAGAACTAAGATCTAACTATAGAAAATAGAAATGCATACAAATGGTAGAAAAATGCTAAAAATGTTGTTTAACAAGTGCAGAGGGACTGATTCACCCTGGGTGACGAATGAGTCCCAGTATGATGATTTTATGTGTTTTTCAAAAAATATAATGTGATTTTAGTGATCTATAGAGTGCAATCAAAGATGCAAAATTAATTTTTTTTACTTTTTTCAATGATATGGAATGCAAAAATGAAATCTAAATGAAGCTTTCACTAATGCAAGATAAAATGTCCTAGAATGCAAAAATAAAATAATGTGCTAATTAAATGTTAATTAAAATGTAAACTAGGATGGAATATAGAAATGAAATCAGAAATGTAAACTTCTTGAACATCGAGTTCACTGAAATGAACCATTTATTTTTGGCTCCTATGGATAACTCTTTCTCTTGAGGGTTTTTCACCTAAAAGGAGAGAGATAAGACCAAAAATGCTAATGGTTCATTCAAATAATGTTATGTGTGATGTTTTCTAACCTAAATGAAGTTAACTAAATGCAATTGACTGATTTAAATGAATGAAAAAAATGCAAAAGTGAAATTAAAGCTATGTTTGAATACACATTGTGTAATACAATAATGAACTAAATGAAAAAATTATGCAGAACATAAAGAAAAGGGGTGAATCTGAGTGCACTCAGGAAAAATCTAATGAATCTAGAATGTTGTGGATGCTGGTTGAAATCACTAAATTTTCACAATGGGACTCATTTTCCCAAGGTAGCGAATTAATCCTCCTCCTGGTGAAAAACTGTCAGAAACAAGTTTATGTCTGTCGAGATCTAGAATCTGACAAAATTTAGATATTTAGTCCTAAGATGGGACTCATTCGCCATAGGTGGTGAATTATTCCTCTCCCAAATTTTTTAAAAATTAGGAGACAAATCTACAACACTGGATCTAGAAATCACTACTTTTTGGGTTATCGAAGTCAATTCTACAAGAAACAGGCGGGTATGTGCAAGATCATCATGGAAAAAATAGGCCATTAAGTGGAAAAAAATTTAGAAAAATCAGTGTTAGGAAACTTGACCTAAAAATTTGAATAAGTTATCTATATTATTTCAAAAATATGTAAGAATAGAATCTGTAGAAAACTAAATGTAGTTTCTAAACTATTAGGTTTATTTAAAAATAAATAAAATCTATTTGCTGAAAATTTGAAATTTCAATGTAGTATTACTTAAATTTTAGGGAAAAAATAAGAAGTAGGTGTCTGTCTGACACCCTAACCATAGTAAAATGATAATATTTTTTATAATATTTTATATATAAGTAGATGACTCATGTCCGAATGTGATGCATAATTTTTTGTAATTTTTTTCCAAGTAAATAATTAATTATGATTTTTTTATTACAAATTTTTAAAAATATAAAAACTCATCTATCTGACCACCTTAACTTGGTCAAAACCTCATGAAACTTAATTTTTATTTTTTTAATCCTATAGTATGTGAAGCATAGAATGTGACACATGTTTCAGATTCAAAAAATGTGATACCGTTTGAAAGTTATAGATGTTTTTCAATCAGCCTATCGATCAGGACTTTAGTTGTAATTCTACAAAAAAAATGTCGTCAGCCACATACCCTACAAATAACCATAATATTGCCACTTTTTGGCCCATCATGATCCTGCACATACCCAAATAGAAAACCTTCTCCAAGCTTGAAATAGACTTGAGTTGACTTGAAGCACCTAGTTGATTGTAAATCAATCTACAACACCAAAAATATTACAAAATTTTCATAGGTCAAACCCTTGATGATGCAAGTCTGAAGTAATGTCAATGGTTGGTTCAAAGTGCTTGAATATTGCTTGAATTGATGTTGTAAAATGCTTGAATGCTTGAAATGTGAGATGGAATTCTTGAATGGATGAAGAGATGTAAAATGAGGTGAAAATAACTTATTTATACACACTTGTGCCTTAGTTACCCATTCATACCTCATCATAGGCCAACATGAAGTGTTTTTGAATAAAATCTCAAAAGGAAATTTAAAATATTTTAAATTTGGGGCTAAGGGGGACTCACTCGCCACCCATCGTGAATGGGTCCCACCTAGGACCTAAAAATGTGTGTCTAGAAATATGTTGTATTTAATGTTTTTTGTCTAAATAATACTCAAAATAACACTTAATTAAGCATATGAGAGCATAAAGGGGTCAAATCAAGCATTAAAAAGGGATACATAGTGAAGATGTGCCTAGAAAAGCATGAAACCTTGTTACAAGACCTTACAACACTTCAAAATTGGACTTGATGAATAAAATGCTGATTTTGAGGTGAATTTTAATTAATCTAGTCTAGAAGAATGTAGAAATGTATTAAAACACTTCAAAACACCTTCACAAGACGTCGTTCTTTGAGTTTTAGCACCTAAATAAGCATGTTCAAGCCATGTCACAACATAAAATTAGAGAAAAATAGTTCCAACACCATGAAACAAGACCTAAAAGGCCATGAAAATGACAAGGGGCCATTTTTCTACAGCACATCGATTATCATCAATTAGCATATTAAGAGCTATACCCTCTTCATCATGTTGAATGAAAGAAGGTGACTTATTGTTACAAATTGAAAACTACTCTTAGTCATCAATCTCTTTCACCTTTTCACCTTGTTTCCCTATTGAAGAATTTTTACCATCTTCATCAAAAAAAGGTGGAACATAAGTTAGAGCATTTAAAGATACATATTGAAAGGTCCTTTCCTATCCAATTTTCTCCTATTCTAATTGATACTGCTCTATAGCTATTTACAATAGGTTTGTATCTCTAGCCTCCTGCATGGTGAGTGAGATGTCTTGATGAAGGGTCTTCTCTTCTTCCACTTTCTAGATGTTGGAGCATGGTTCCATTTGTATTATTAGTGGAGGAACCTAGCTTGGTGGAAAAGATGGCCCTTTCCAACTTGGAATCTTAAGGGTAGAAAGCTTGCTAAAAATTGGAATTTCAAATATATGAGAAGGATCAGTGATAGGTCCATTTTGCAGCATTATGGATTGATCTTGGTTATGAATTGGTTGTTGGATTGAAAGGGCACTCCTAAAAATTGGAATTTTGACACAAGGAGGCTTACTTGAGGACTCAAAAGGCTTCTCTTGTTTAAAACTAGGGATTTTGGACTTGGAAAACTCATCATTCAAAGGATGATACATCACTAGAGGAAGAGTTGAACTAAAACTAGGAATCCAAGGGGTTGATTGAGTTTCATACCTTTGTACTTGTCCAAGCAAGTTCTTTATTTTTTCTTCTTTGGCTATAACTTCTTGATGCAATGCAAGGTGAGAAAACAACTCATAAATACCATTCAAAAATTTGTCAACCCACTTTTCACTCTTAAATTCAAATCTAGGCTTGATTCCAATTTCTTACCTAGTCTTCTAGTAGGTCAATATGCATACTTTTCCTATCACAACTCACAATTTTTCCAAAGAACCTTCACAATAAATCATCAATATAGGCTCCCATTAAGGCCTAATTTCACATATCTCAATCTTACTCCCAACTCTTTTGGAATAACCCACTCAAATCTAACCTTCTACGATGAACCAACCTTGAATTAGGCCTCTTTTTCAAAGAGACACCCCTCCAATCTCACAAAAAAATGTTAAAACCTCAAAAAAATTAATAGACAGCCAAAAAAACTTCAAAATATCCAACCTTTGGGTCCCAACGTGCTTAATAAGACTTATTTTCACAAAAAACCTCATTTTCTTCACAACTAACTAGGGCTTATTGAACCTCACATGCCTTGACCTCTCAAAAACTCAAAAACCACTTTCAACAAGCCTTATTCTTCCTATACATTCTTATTTTATCCTCCAAAGATGCTGCCCCAAAGATTCTGACACTCTTCCTTCACAAAACTACCAATTTCACTCTCTTTCTCACTTGGTTCACCTTGGGTTTCATACCCAAACATCTAAATGGTAACTCTAAACCTCACCAACCTTCTTAACACATCAAATTATCCTCACCAACACTAGTTTAATTGGTTTCCAACTAATCCACAATCCATTTCTTGAATACTCCAACTCTAGCCTTATTCAAAAGGCACAAAAATTGAGTTTTTCATTAGGGTAGCATTACCAAACCTCTCAAATCTCTTTATCACCAAAATAATTTATTTCCTACTCCTACACCTAGTCTAAATAGTCCCATTCCTCTGAGGTATAGCCAATACAGAAGGAGGAATGGCCTTTTCATCTCATATTGGCCTTCAAACCCTTATACCCTATTTTCAAACCAATCTTAAGAATTTAGCCCCTAGATTGCTTATAGCATAATGAAATACTTCAAAATTGAATTTAATTCAAAGATAAAATAGTCATTTAACAAATAAAAAACATTTCAAGGAAAAAATCTACTATACGGACCCATACATAGGCTAGTATTGGAGAAATGCATAGAAAATTACAATAAAACTAAGATATATTAATAGTTTACTCCTCAAAACTCTTCAACAAATCATTACATCAATTTAACCATCATATTTAAACATTATCTAACCCCCTATAATGCCTAAAATTTCCTCAACAACTTCCTGACCTTTCAAATTCCATGACTTTACATTTTTGCATTTTTACAATATTTTGAAATTGACAACTTTTGGAAACTAGGCAAAATTTTATCCCGTGCCCCTGCCAAGACTCAAACATTCACAAAGCATTACAATATTTCCCAACATGGCCTTATTCATCACTGCTATGATTCTACCAACCTATCTAGACTCTTTACAACAAATTCATCAAGTAGAGCAACTAGGTGCTCTGCACCACTTCTCTAACAAGAGACTCATGTTCATACTGATGGAACTTCAAATTTTTTCTCCTTGTGTTCCATTCCTACCCTGCCTTATGCTACTAGTCTTTCATGGTGTTGGAAATTTTCCTAGGGTTGGGGGTTTTAGCTTCATTTTCATGTAAAAACCTTATGTTTATTTTACACCTTGGTTGGGATCTTTTTTGTTGTTACCTTTTTGAAGGGTTTTAAAATGACTTATGTCCTATCATTTCATCTAGGCTAGGTCCCTTTGGTCTTAATATTTTCTTTCTTCCATGGGTTTTCATTTTCCTAAGTTTTTCTTGGCCTTATGTTTCATCGTTTAACAAAAAATTATGTCATTGTTTACCATCTGCTTAGTGATGTCCCCTTGTCCTTTTAATAAATGTTTTATTTTGTAGAGGGATAAAATTTGTGTGACTGTTGATCAACTGTCATTTGATCTCAGCCGCTCCCCACCATCCTGCGATGACCCCACCACACTGCTTTGGTTGATCATGATATCACGGGTGGGTGCCATGTGTACTATCTGGTGAGGCCGAAGGTGATAAGTTTGAGTGACCATCGATCAAATATTGTCAAATCTCAATGGTTGCCCACCATCACATGATCGAAAATTGCAAGGTCTTTATTGATCATGATATCATGGGTGGGCACCACATGTCTCATCTAGAGAAGCAAAAAACCTTGGTGAATTAATCTGGCCTTCATAATTTAGATGATAGATTACTAAAGCATTCTTAAGATGCACATATTTTAAATCAACGAGTATGTTATAATCTTAGCAGGAAAGCTGCTCAATGATTAATGATAAGGCTTGGGACTGTGTTGAAGGAACAAGATCACTGATGCTCAAGATCTATGGTTTCCCACCATCGTGTGATCATAAGTTGCAAGGTCTTTACTAATTGCGATATCGCGGGTGACCACCACGTGAATTTCCTTAGCAGTGTATGGTATGGTGGGCCCTTTATTGCCATGTTGGTAATTGTGTCAGCTTGTTTTGAAGGTGGTTGTTTGATTATTTGATCTAACTGAAAGATTGACAACTCATTTAAATCTACATCGAATATGGTTGGAGTCATTCATGTAGCATTGGAGTGATCTTTAATGGAGGATGAGACACTTGCTAACATGATTTGATTGAAATAAAATCAATTCTTCTACTTTATTTATATCACAAAGCATTCAAGTATTTTGCAGAGCAGTCTTAGAGTCAAAAGAAAAATTGCGAGTCTTTGCAGCTAGAATTTGGGATTTCTACAAGCACAAAGCTATGAGTCAATTTCTATGTTTCTTGGTTATTCTGCACTTAAATTTGGGAAAAGATTTATTGTACTTGTCATAGGACTTGTTGTTAAATGTTTTAGGGCTATAGTTTAATTAAATTGTGAGAAATTTAAATGTTTTGTAATTTCATATATCTGGTTAGTCCTAGCTATTTGAAGTGTGAAATTGTAAAAAGACCCTAGTTTGTCCAAGATGGCACCGCCAAAGCAACATTCTGGCCAAATTGCCTATTTAAGAAGAAACTTGTACGATGATTTCTTGGATCAATTGCCCTTTTCAACAAATGATAGAAAGAAGGGATTGGTTTTGATGCAAGGGAAAATCCTAGGGGAAGGGTTAGCATATAATTGCTCCAACATAATCGATGCTAGGGTTCATCTCATAGGATTGGAAATGTTCAGATTGTGGTATGGATAAAGAAATTTCCCTCACCCTTTTTCAAATGGCTAGATGTATTATTTGGGGAAGCTAGTGGTGCCAAACATGTTCCTTGATATAGAATTGTTTAGAGAAATGGCCCCAAGATATGACCATGTCACATGAGTAATCAGGGATAATGATGGAAGGGTTATGTTAAGCATTAACAAAGATGAAGTTCAATAGGTTTTTGACTTAAGTGAACCAAATGAATATTTGGTTCCTATTAATCTTGAGGAAATGAAGCAAGAATATGCAAAGTTGAAGTCTCTTTTCAGAGCTAAGTTGCTTCCACCTCATTTGGCTAGGGCAGGAGGTTCAAGATTTTACATTAGCCCCAGTGACCAAAAACCTTTCAAATTAAACTATTTTGCAAATCATTTCTTGGCCACTTTTTATTCATTATGCTAGATCTTGGGTTTCAGTCCTGGTACGGTGATTCCCATTGCATACATGTTCATGGGGGTGCAAATACAACACCCTAACTTCTCTGTGACTTATGAATTTTCTTCTTTATTGGCTGCGAGGATACATGAAGGGCTATCAAAGTTGTAGAAAAATGATACTGGCACACAATTCTTTTGGTATTCTATGTTGATGTATATGTTCTTGTGCAAGAATGCTGACTTTTTCTCTAAGAAGATAAAATTGAGGCAATCAGTTGATGGATAAATATTGCCAGTATAGTTATGGACTGTAGATTTATCTCGCAATAAGGAAAGCACCAGTTATGTGCAATTTGATAATTGCTTTGCTTCTAGATTGAGGGCTAGATTGATGGTAAATGTACCCAAGATTCCATATGAATTGTATGATTTCCTCAGACCAAAAGGGAGGAAGCCAGAACTGAAAGTTTGCCATAACTGGGGTGACATTATCCCATACCCAGTCAACACTCTTTTGAGGGTATATGGTTTTCAAGGAACCCCTCATATACTGTCATAAAATGTGCCAGCAAGAGTGGGGTTTGCAAAAGTTATGTGGCAAATAGGTTGTATCCATGAGGACAACCTCACTAGGAGGGGTAAGGGAACGTTTTTCCTAGATTATACAGTGGTGTCTGATTTTTCCTTTTCAAAAGGAGGTTGGGTGCATTTTGAGAAATTCTTTGATGATTACCATTTGAGGTGTGGCCCAAAGTGGCAACATGATCCTGAGGGTTTCTTTTCCCTTTTCAGACAAAAAATAAAGGCTGGAAAGTTTGTGCATGTGTTCAACTTTCCTGAGGACCTAATTAGAAATGAATTTGATCTAAATAGGCAGGAGTTGAACAAGGAGAAATGGATAGCTTATGATAAGCTATTAGATATTGTGCACAAAATGGATCTAAAGTATGATCCATTGTTGGATTTCAGTCCATACCATAAGAAAAATGATTTTTTGATGGAGAACTTCAAAGAGATTTCATGCAGTCTCGGCACCATGTCTTGCAACTGGCGCAACGCGCTGCATCACCTAAAACAACAGCATAGCCTGTCGCAGCATTCACTACAGAGCATTTTAAAACAGGAAGCGACGTACCAGCCAGCCTCCTTCCAACCCGTACCAAGTTCCGCCTGACGAACTACCCAAGAGAATCATCCACCATTCCCAGCCAACCACCGACCCAAACCATAGGAGGATTTGATGGGTGAAATTGTTGTTACTGATCATGACATGGAGGTTGGTATGCCTTCCCCTCCTAGGCTAGCTGAATTGGTTTTATCTGATTTGGATATGAAAGGAAAATGTGTACAAGATGAAAGAATGGAAGCATGCAAGGAATTTCTAGATGGCAATGCATGTGTAAAGACTCTTGTATTCTTGCAATTGGTATGGAGGATGAAATTTGAAGAATAACAAGATAAATGTAAGAAGAGAAGAGAACTAAGACTTGATAGATCAGACCAGGAGAATGATGAGGAAGTGAAAGTTGAATTAGTGGAAGAATTCAGGAACATCACTCCTAAGGAAGGTAGAAAATTGGTGAGTTAGGTTGGTGTAATGATTCTGCCTAAATGGGACATTGCAGATGTAGTGGCCTTTAATGTTATTTTGAAGTCCAAGCATCCCTTGCAAGACTCTGAAGAGGAGGTCAAGGTAGCATTGCAAGACTCTTCCTTTAGTGAAGAGTATGAAACCTTGGAAATTTGGGCATTTTCCCCACAAGGGAGAAATCTAGATGTTTCTGATATCAACCCAAATTTAAGAGGAGGGCTAATAATAAAGAGAGCTTCAGAGACCTCAACCACCGAGGCCACTAATCTGACTGTGAATGTGGCTAAATTGTCCCAAAAGACTACTGAAAGGGAGGAGGATGAAAAAAGGAGCCTAATGGAGAAGTATAGCCTTTTGATTGAGGAATACGACAAGATGCAGTAGAAGAATTTTGAGTTGCAGAATGAGGTGGAAAGGTTAAGGTATAAATACATTGGGGATACATCAAGTGCTCTGGGGACACATCAGGGCCAGTGCCTCCTGCTTCTCCAATTGTTTCCACATCAGGGTCTCCCAGTCAGAATCCTTCCTTCACCCCTTCTTTAGAGGAAATTGATGAAGAAATAGAATGCTCTATGGATCCTACAAAGAAGTAGCTTATGCACAAAATTGATGAATTATAGGCATCTTTGAAGATAGGTGAGCAAGGATCTCTTTCAAAGCAAAAGGAGATTGTTACTGTTGTCTTGAGACATTTAAATGAGAGGGTTGATAATAAATTTCCATCTATACATTCTTTATATTCTTTATTATTAGATGCAATAAAGAATATTGATATGGATCATGAGGTAGTGATACCATTGATTGAAAATTGGATCCCTAGGGACAGTGATTTAGATGTAATGTATAAGGCCTCAATGTTTGATACAAGTAATAGGTCCCAATGATTAAGGCCTACTCAATTATTAGTTAAATCACTACAAGGTTTTCAGACCCTACCAGATGATTTGAGTAGGAAGATGAGGGAATTGGTGAAGAATTTTAATGATTGGGGTAACACATTGTTACCTAATATAATTGATGAGCAAGGGAAAGTCAGGTCACTCTAGCGATGGAAAGATCAAGCAAGTGAGGTCATCAATGATCAAATTAAATTAATTTGTGATGACTTAGATTATGATTTGTTGGTGAGCTGTATGGATAAAATCATTAGTACCAACTCATTTTTGCAATCTTTTGAAAGAGATGCAAATCAGGTAGCGGTAAAATACACACCTTATAGTACCAAGGTAAATGAGGTGATTAATTTTGACTAGCTGACTGATTAAGAATACTTGAAATGGGTAACTAAATATTTAAATGAGGAAGAGTAAAAGGATTGAACTACAAACGGGTGGTAGATCAGATATTGCAGTTACAATAGTTTCCAGTCTTGCTTCGGCAGTAGTAATGGTGCAGGATTCTTATGGTTTTTGTTGTTGCATCAACTTTTCTAAGCGAACACGATGAACAAGAATATTCTCCAAGGTGATTGTTGTTGTAATTTTTTTTGGAATATCACCAGGTGCTCCAATTGGCTGGTGACATGTGTACTTTCTAGCCCGATGCTTGTTTGCTCCTTCATTTTCTATAAGAATGATTTCAAGGCTAGAAGTATGTGGGTATGTGTAGGATCATGATGAGCCAAAAAGTGGCAATATGATGGGTATGTGGCTGACGACCTTTTTTTTACCCAAAATTGATGAAACAAAAAATGGTTTTTAAAGGAGATTCTCAGCTTTCCACCAGTATAGATTATGCTTGACTTTGAATTTAATAACTAATTATCATTCATTTTC
This sequence comes from Sequoia sempervirens, assembly GCA_007258455.2. Lineage (NCBI taxonomy): Eukaryota > Viridiplantae > Streptophyta > Pinopsida > Cupressales > Cupressaceae > Sequoia > Sequoia sempervirens. The sequence goes on from VDFB02228571.1 coordinate 26,425, forward strand.
TATTTAAATTATGACTAAAGTCCTGATTGATAGACTGATTGAAAAACGTCTATAACTTTCCAATGGTATCACATTTTTTGAATCCAAAACATGTGTCACATTCTATACTTTGCATACTATATTATTAAAAAAATAAAAATTTAATTTCATGAAGTTTTGACCAAGTTAAGGTGGTCAGACATACGAGTTTTTTATATTTTTTAAAAGTTGTAATAAAAAATTCATAATTAATTGTTTACTTGGAAAAAAAATTATAAAAAATAATGCATCACATTGGGACATGATTCCTCTACTTATATCTAAAATATTATAAAAAAATATTATCATTTTATTGTGGTTAGAGTGGTCAGACAGACACCTACTTCTTATTTTTTCCTTGAAATTTAAGTACTACTACATTGAAATTTCAAATTTTCACCAAATAGATTTTTTTTAAACAAACCTAGTAGTTTAGAAACTATATTCAATTTTCTACAAATTCTATTCTTACATATTTTTGAAATAATATAGATAACTTATTCAAATTCTTACGTCAAGTTTCCCAACTCTGATTTTTCTAATTTTTTTGCCACTTAAGGGCCTATTTTTTCCATAATGATCTTGCACATACCCATGGGTTAGCAAGTTAGATAATTTTTGGGTCGAGTCTAGGTGAGATTGCAAAGCAAATTATAAAGTTCAATGGTTTAGAGAAAAATGCAATTTATGTTTTCAGTCATTCTGTAATAGGTTTTGATTTCATGGGGATTTAATCTTGTATAATAGTACTAGCATTCGAGTTTAAATGATAAATTCAAACTCATGTCTCTTCACTATATATGCATATCCAAATTTTGAATAAGATGACTAAGGGTTGTTTCATTCATCTCACTATTGTGGTGTGTATGATCCTTATTTTAGCTTTAATTCAAGAAATTAATTAAAATTCTTGAATGGGATTATAGGCAGATATGTTTTGTATAAGGATTTGATAAGTAGTATTGGGTTAGAATGCATGTTGAAGAAATTGTAATGCAATATTGTTAGGGATCTTATATGTTATGTGTTAAATCTATCATAAACCCTAAGATGCTTATGGATTTGACTCCTACAATGGATATATGGTACTGATCGAAGTTGTAATTATTCGTATGATTCATTACTTGTTTGTCTTTTCTAGAGCTTGCTACAAATTGCAAATTAATGACTATCTTATACTGTGGATTGTGTTGTAGTCATCTCATGCTCTAGGTAGTTTATATTATCAATGAACAACCAATTCTATTTGATATTATCCTATTGTGTTGAGCTATTAAGTGAGATTATTTGTTATTGTTAATGTTGTTTATAATAATGATGCAGAGGTTGTAAACACATTAAGGGATCACCCTCCTGAGTCTTGCAGAGCCCGAAATGTAGGAGGCTTTTTAAAGTCCTTGTCAATTGGTCTAGGTCCTTTGAGCTTCCCTTGATTAGAATTGACAATTCCATAGGTAGATTACAAGATCAACCTAGTTAGTAGTAAAAACAAAAACAAAACATACCTTTGTGCCTCCACCTCCCTCTAATGAATATGAGCTTGATGAGCAAGCTCTTCCTACTGCATATTATACTTATACTCTTTTGGGACAACCTCTAATTTCTTTTGCAATTCTAATGTTATCTCCCTGATACTCATGTTGTTGGCATCTAAAGGTTGATCCAAATAGTGTTCATCTTGGCTATGAGAAAAATGATCTTCTTGCAAATGGTTATAGCCATGGATAGGCTGCTAGGAAATTTGAGCAAGGGGGGAGGGTAGAAAACCTGATAAGTTTCTAGGTAGCTTTCTATCACATGGTCATTTGGAATAAAACCAATAGGTTTTTATGTGTGATAAGAGGACATATATGCAGAATTTTCATGGAATGCAGGTGAAAATACATATTGACCATGAAAATTTCACATATTAAATCATTGGAAAATTGGAAAATTTCTTGGAAATATTTCTTAAATGAAAGCAAATAGATTTTCCTTTTTTATGAACTGAACATACCAAAACCTATTCTACTTCAACCAATAGATTTTGATCTTAGAGTTCTTAGATATGTAGATTTCAACCTCTTAAAGGTCTAAAAATTACTAGTTGCATATCAAAACTAGCAATAACCATATATTTCTTAAAATTTCCTGATTCAAATAATCCCACTAGGCATGCTAAAAAATGTTATCTCCAAAATTGCACCCTTGCTAAGTTGCAAAACTTAGCATTTTGAAGAAACATAGGAACATTCCTAAGCCTATGGGTTGTCTAAACTTGGAATGGACCTCTAGAGATGGTTGGATCCTAAGTTACTCACCTAAACTAATATATTGACTTGTATAGGAAAGGGTAAAAGGAATAACATAAACTGAAAATTGGAGCTTAATGAACATGATGCACCAAAACACTAACTAGGACCTATAAAATAGCTTACATACACAGTTATAATAGTGATAAAGTTTCACATACAAAACACACTTTCATATGTTTTTTGCATAAATATTTGATAAGAAGGATTTACCACTTAACTCCTAGAATGAAATATAGTTTCACAACTAGAACCAACTGTATTTCAACACAACCTATAAAATGTAACAAACATATTCTTTTGAAAAAGGTGCTAACAATGAGACAAAACCACAAGGAAATAAGTAAGTTCACAAGTAGTTGCATCAATCAAATAAAATGCACATAATAGAGTAGAAAAGTGAGAAGGTAAAATAACTCAACTTCACTAATATCCAAGGTATTCACTACCATACATGTCAAAATAACTACAAAACACTATATTTTTTTCCAAGGACTCAAAACAAGTCGCAAAGCGGGAAAAAGAACAAGAACTGACTTTAAAAATGAGTCATGAAGTGGCTATATCCATTCTCCATCAAGATACACCAGAATAGGAACTAGAACCTTCTTGGTTGTTTGTAACCAAAAATCCTAGAAAATAGGTCCCAAACTCCCTCCAAAAAGAGTCTAAAGTGAAGAAAAAGTCAACACATGACCTTGTCCACCATAAAAAACCGTAAAAGTGCTCCAAACTGAGTGAAACAAGCTTATATTCTCTCTAAAGGTTGACTAACCTCCCCAAATTCCCCCTATATGCTTGCAAATCATAAAACTCAACTACTTCCCCTTAATGCTTTTACATTTCATCAATTTTGCATTTAAGCAACACTTAACTAAGTAATTTCTAACAATATCACTTAGTAAAAAAATTTAAATCTAAAAGTAAATGAAAAATAACACATATATAGCTTGGTCCATGTGGGAAATCGAATGCAAAACATAAGTCTTGAAAGACTTCCATGCTTGACAATTTTACTCGCAATGAACAAGTTGAATAAATTTTTCACAGACAAGACTGCAAAGAGCCTATCCTTCTTGAAAGATATGGAACAAAGACAACCTAAAGGGGATTTTTTTTTAACAAGACAAGATTGTCTTTAGTTCAATTCCAAGTCTCTGATAACCAAGTCATGATTGCACTAGGGTCACTCTCAGGTACTAATGTTATATTTTTTGTTAATCAAAAAAGGACTATGGTTATTTATAGTTTTATTAAGTGTAAGAATTGGCTATGAAGGTAGCCACCCAAGATCTAGAGGCCTAATAGAAAGAACAAGAATAAGAGGGATGGAAAGAAGATGACAA
>VDFB02228573.1:0-14697 GCA_007258455.2 Sequoia sempervirens
TGTCTTGAAAGATACGTCTTTTATGTCTTGAGAAAAGTCACTCAAAAGAAAGTCAGTCTACGTTAGGTGGCCGACAACGAGTGAAAATGAACACTTAGATTTTGTTTGGCTGTGAATACTTTTAAGTCGCTACCTCCTAAACGTTCGGAATACGCGTTTGAAAATTCACTGCTTAAATCGAGTTTTTCGTTTGCCGTGTTGAACAAAGAAAAGTTTATATTGAATTCTTAGACTGAACTTTCTGAATGTCATGATCTTTTGAAAACTATGGTTACATCTCTAACCATTGATATTGAAAGAATACTTTAGTTTTACCCGTGAAAAGCACTGCTCATATTTCTTCTAAGTGTAAATCTTAGGGCAAGTCATGGACGATATAATGGCAAAAAATAATTATTAATATTAAAAGGATAAAGGTGTGTACCATAGTGGTCCTTAACGATCTGCGTGATGGGATAAAAACTTTGGGAGGCCATGCTCAAATCTATATCATTGTTTGGGTTATTTATGTAACATCAGCTTTATTTAATAAAAAAACAAGAATCCTATATTAATGTATCTTAGCTATCTTTTTTAATGATATTTTATTTAACTTTTTGTTTCTTTTATTATCACTTCTAATTATAAAATTTAAATATGTTTTTTTTTATCTTATAATAATTGGATATTAATTTGTAATGAAAAATATTATTGAAATCAACATAATGTTAATTATTTGATGTGTATTAGTGATCATTATCAATTTCTTTTATATGTACGAATTTATAAAATTATAAAGATAGATAAATCATTACTTGAAACATCTCTAAATCTGAATGGTATCATAGTTGACAAGTTTACCAAGTATAGTTTGTGACTTTTGTGATTGTTTAAGCAAGGTTACATCTAGGGGAGAGGGGGCCCATAGTGGAGTAGGGTTCAATAGTGGAGATATAAGTAGTCCTCTGTGGGCCCCATAGTGGAGCACCTTAATATCCAATTGCATAACACTTTTTATCCATATAACACACAAGCAAACAAATCATGTGATGCCGCATTAGCACACCAATAAAACATGACTAAGTGCACCACTATCGGTCTCACTTTTTTTGGGGGCCTTTTTGGATGCCTCAACAAAAAGCATGTTGATGTGGCATCATATTTGATGATGTGGCTCTAAAACAAAATATAGAAGCACATGAGTTGCCAAATAAACTATTGTACAAAATTGGCAGTGATTTGAAATTTCCATGCAGAATTTTAAGAAATGTGAAGTTAGGGTGCTCCACTATAGACCCTTCTCTCCTAGTATCATGATAATAAGACTTGTCTGATGGTAAGAAGTCATACGAAGGGTAGTTGTAAGTTGATACATTATTTATAGATCAATTTTAGTTCACACAATACTTTGTAGAATTCCAAAACAACTCATCTAGACTCAATTATTAAGGACAAAATGTCATAACTTACATTCATTTCTTCAAATAATGGGATTGCATAATTTTAAGGAGCTTATTGAAGATTTCTTTGAACATAGCTCACTCAAATTTTCCAATTTTTCAGTTAGTAAATTGTATTTTAAAAAATATCTAAAAGGTATAATATTGAAAGAAATAAAACAAATCCAAGTGAATGTAATGGTCAAAAGTTTAGACATCCAACCTATATATACCTTGTTCTTTTTTAAGAAGTTCATGATTGGAAATCTAAAGATTTCTTCCATGTTCATTTTCCTTATATTGATCTGTAATTAGAAAGTTACAAATCATTGCACTTAACTCCTAATTACATAATTTTTCTGATCCAGTGCAAAATTGCATGATTATGTTTTTTAACCATTGAAATTACAAAATAAATAATTAAAAATTCAAATATTGAATTTAAACTATAGAGAAAATTGAGGCAGAAGAGAGAAAAATGAGATAGAGAAATAGAAGGATCACAACACACAAATTGATAACGGAGTTTTTCCAATGTGGACTACATCTCTAGGTCCGCTTCTCAATGTTGGGACCACTTTATTGATATCGCCAAGCAAAATTATGCTTTGTTACAATACCCAAACTCCAAGAACCTGCAATAATCTCTCCACAATCTCTCACTCTTTTACAATTTTTGGTGTAGAGAAACACCTTGTAAATTACCCTCCAAAGAATTATTTCTCCCAATCTTGAATAATTCTCCCCATTACAATTCTCTCCAAGAAAATTCTCTTACAAAATTCTCTACTCAATAATTTCCAATGTCCCCCTTTACAAAAATCATCCCCTTTATATACACTTTTATTTCCTAATAAAGGGGTTTAACCATATATGATTTTTGAAAATAAATCATATCTCCTATTTACAAGTAAATCTTTTAAAATAAGCTACCCCTTAAAATTCTATGGTTTATATCAACCATTTATCTTTTTACAATCCTTGAAAATCTTGAATAGTATTTTAAGCCCCTTAAATATCAAAGATTCAGGCTATATAGTTTAAAGGGATTAATTTTTAAAAATAAGGAGTTTACGAGCTTTTTTTTTCTCTCCTTGTTTAATGGGCAAGGCAAGAGGATTTTAAGGGATAAAATCCCACCAAATCCTCCTTGAAATCATAAAAATATTTTAACTTTTTAAACCATCACGTGTTTTTTAACAATATGGTTTAATCCATATTCTTTTTCCACCATGTTTGTGCCGTGGGATTTGCTGGCTGATGTGTCTTACGGGGTGTGAGGCATTGGTTGAGTCAATGTATGTTGCCAACTTTGACTGCTTATATCTTGTGCAAATGGACTTCATTTTCAATGAAATGAGTTGCATTGGAAAGCTCTCGGCGAGCTCTTCGCAACAACACCCCATTTGACCACCTTTGATGACTTCAATGTTTTTCCCTTTTTCTGAGCCTTTTGATTTTTTGATTGACCAAAACTTTGACTGCTCACAACTTTTGCATACGGACTCATTTTGAGTTCGTTTGAGTTCTGTTGGGTTCGTGTCAGTAGACTCTACACAATGACGCTAGTTCTAAGAGATTTTGAGACTATAAAAATTTTAGGTTCTTCTAGATCCTCTTGGATCATATATATATATATATATATATATATATATATATATATATATATATATATATATATATATATATATATATATATCACATCAATATTTTAACTATGATATGCTAACATAGTATTTTTCCACCCTTATAGACACTAGATGTAGAACTTGGCAACAAACTATAGTTTCACAATCTAGATGAATTTGTACATTTTATAATAAATGTGCTACTTGTCTCAACTTTACTCTATTATTGGAAGATGAATATATTTTCTAGTATTTTTGTTTCTTAATTCACTTATTTTCAAGATGTATTTATTGTAGTGTGGTGGAAGATGTATATATAAACCACTAAACTCTATTTTTACTCCATCTATTTTTTCTTAAGGAGTCATTTACCCCAAAGGTTCCTAAAACCTTTTACATTATGAAAACCATATTAATGACAATGGGTTACAATTTGGTTTTTCAATTATTGAATATATATTAAAAAAATAGTTCTACATTCCAGGAGTTAGATGTTTCTAATAGGATGATCCCACAATTAGGGCGCCCAACCTGTGGGACATCTTAATTTTTTCTTGAAATCACATATTATTTAGACTACTTACTAATATGATCCTATAGGGGTATGATTAAAGGGGGTTAGCTCAAACCACCTTGGATAGAACCCCTTCGGCTTAAATCAAACCATTGATGATCTCCTCCACAAGTATCAAAATGTTAATGAAAAGAAAATATTTCTTCTTCTTTTGTAGATCAAATAAAATCATCTGGAAATACCATTTTGATTATATATCCCTTAGTATTAGATTCCAAATACTATAATACATATATATTATTTTACATTTACATTAATATATTTTTAATTTTATAATGAATTTAGTTCCAATACAATAAACAATAGCCTCTATTCAAGACATTAGAAAAAATAACACATATTGCTAAGAAAATCTAAAAAATATGTATTGCATTCGACATATAAGTCCTTGTTGCAACATGAAAAGATTTTTTTTACTTAAATTAAGAGAATTTTTTTATGAAATAATATACCTTTTTTTGTTTATATTGATTCAAAAATTAATAATAAATACAATATTTAATTAAAAATTATTTTAAAATATCCAAGTACTAGATATTGGAGTCGATGATATGGTTCTAAGAAATCATGGTAAATATTTTTTTGTAGTGAAAGATATGTAAAATGAAATATTACTACTAAAAAATGAATAAAAAATAAAATATAGTTGATAAAAAATTCTCTTAAAATATTTAAAATTAGAGCTAGAGTATACATAGAAAATGCCACAACTTGTTAGTTTATATTATCCTTAAAGTATTGACCATTTATTTTTTATAATGTACACAAATTGAAATATACTAAGGAATGCATATTTTAACCATCTCACTTAGGAAAAAAAGTGGGATACACTATTCTCTATTCATAAAGATGTTAGGATTTGGTGTTGTGCACCATTTCATAAAATGTTATATTATAATGTTGTATTTAAATAATTATTTAATTGTGGTGCACCTAGGAGGTGTGTTTAGCCACATTAGATAATAATTTGGGACCACTTGTAAAGTTATATTGTAACATTGATTTATTATTTTGTGTGGGAGACATAAGATAATAATTTAATATTTGGTGAAAGCATTTAATAAAGTGAAAATTTTATTGCCCAATATTATATGGGGGGTCAATGGTTTTGTGTTTACATGGTTTTGTGCCCAATATAAATGATGAATGTAAGGGAGTTAAATGATTTAATGGATTTTTCAAACTTTACTTAACTTTGCATTTTACTCTTCACATTGGATTTTTTTTTAATTCGTTGAATTGTGTGTTCAACTTATATAACATAATATGCATGATCATAGATTGTTACAGGTAAAAAAAAAGATAGGGGAATTCAAGAATATTTATTGAATGATTTCATTGAAAGGTGATTTACATGGATAATATGTTTTTACTAAAGGCAAATTTAAAAAATATGTTTATGAAATCATTTTCTATGATTTTTTGTTAACATGCTCATTACTAAAAGGTGTCTATATTTACAATCATAATATGATCTTGTCCCTAAAATCATATGATCTTAAAATAATATTTCAAAAAAAAAAAAGAAAAATAATAATTTTGATTAACTAATAGTTAATTTGCAATGGGAAGAATGCTCTGATGCGAAATTGGATGGGGATGAAAAACGTTGGCTCTGTGACTAGGTGAGAGCTAGGGCCATGTGCCCCTAGCTGCTTTCTTTCTACGCATTACATGCGTGTGTGGAGGCTAAGTGTTGGTGAGTTCTCGGGGGGTGGGGTGTCTACTTATATTCAGGGGTGCGCAGGTCGGGTTGGGATTTCGGCCATTGTCTAGCTTGTGGGTGGAACTTGCTTCTGCATTTTTTGTTGTGCTCGACATTTCCTTGGTGGGTGTGTACAACATTCTGAGATTGTGTATAGCCTGCCCCATCTCTCTCCTTTTTGGTGGGGTGGTGCTATGCAGTCCATGGAGAATCAGGGTTTTGTTATGTCTGAGGTTTCCTCTAGGGACTTGGAGATGGTAGAGCCATCTTCTTCGTTGCGTGCCAGTGGTAAGGATCCGATGGGTAAACCCTAGTCTGGAGATGGGGTCTCCTCTTCAAAAGGGATATTTCGAGTTAAAATAGTAAACGGATGTTTGGAGAGATTTGAGGATCAACCAGTTTTGGTTATTCAACCTGAACAAGTTGTAGAGGATGTTGAATATTGGTGTAATCATGCCCTTATTTGTAAATTTTTGGGCCTTCGTCTTTCTCTACCTGTGTTGGATTCTTGGGCACGTCGAGTTTGGAACCCAGAAGGTGATATGGAGATTATTTTGGCTGCTAATAATTATTTTATAGTTATCTTTTCAAGCATGTCGGATAGGAATAGGGATTTTGAAGGTGGCCCCTATTTCTTTAACCAGGTGGGGCTCTTCATTAAGCCTTGGCACATGGGCTTCAACTCTGTCGAAGAGATCCCCTCACGAGTTCCTGTGTGGGTTCGATTGCCGAGGCTTCCTTTGGAATTTTGGATGGAAGATATTCTTCACTCAATTTCATTACTTCTTGGAAAACCTGTGGGATCGGCTACACAAACTCAAGATCGTAAGGTAATTTCCTTTGCTCGTATTTGTGTAGAAGTTGATTTAAATAACCCGTTACCAAATTCTATGGAAATTCGCTTGGGATCATCTTCTTGGATCCAACAGCTAGATTACGAGACCCTACCTTTTAGATGCAGAATTTGTCATGAATATGGTCATTTACACCGCAAATGCCCTAGAAATAAATCCTCCCCTTGGCATCCTCTGGATCTACTAGGGGAGTCAAGGGGAAGGCTCCTTTGTCCAATGAACCTGTGGATAATGAGGGTTTTATTCAGGTTAAGTCCCATAACAAAGGTAAGGGAAAGAAGAGAACCTGGTTGGATAGACAAAATGATGGCACTTTTAACAGGTTTGATGTTCTTGAGGATTTGGTCCAAGAGGAAGGTATTCCAGTTGAGCTCTCTTCTGGGGCTAAGGGTCTGCATGAGGTTTAGGAGGAGGATGCAAAGAAAGAGGAGCAGTTTTTATCTCCAGAGGACCATCAGGTTGTACAGTTGGCTAGGGATTTTCCTTCCTAGGTTTAGGATATCAGGGACCTTCTGGGGTCACAAGCTCCAAAGGATTTTGTGGTGGTGGCTCCTGATCCTCCTGCTCCTAAGGGGGCCTCAGATTCTATGAAGGGTAACAAAGCTCCTCCTGGTTTAGGTTTACAACAGAAATCCTTTAAAAAGGGGCCACTTGATAAACTGTCAAGGAGTGGAAGGAAGACTAATCAAGAGAAGGTCAAGATTATGGGTGATACTTTGGTTGAGTCTGGGTCTGTGAAACCCATTGATTCCCACTTCTCCCACCCCCATAAATGATTGTTTTATCATGGAATGTAAGGGGGTTGAACAGCATCCCTAGACAAAAGGTTGTTCGCAAACTAATTGAATCTCAGTCTCCTGATGTGGTCTTTATTCAAGAAACTAAGCTTATAGTGGACAGTTTGGATAATTGTGCTCCGCGTATCTGGCCCCAGGGTAATTGGCAGGGGGTGGGTGCTTTGAACAATTCAGGGGGGTGGCTTGCTTCTGGAACCCAAGGAAATTTTTCCCCATATGGTGGAGTTCTAGTCGGTCTTCCATTTCTCTGGTTGCCTCTAGTTTGGAGACTGGACAGAGGTGTCTTTTATCTAATATTTATGCTCCTACTTATTTCTCTGGTAAGTAAAATCTCTGGGCTCACATCAAATTCATTCGAGCCTTAGACCCATTTCTCCCATGGATTATGGCTGGTGATTTTAATGATGTTACTTGCTTGGATGAAAAACAAGGTGGGTTAGCCAGGCTGGACCCTTCTGCAATTCTGCTCAGGGATATGATTGGTTCCTTGAATCTCATTGATGTGAAGCCAACCAATGGTGTCTTTACATGGAATAATAGGAGATGTGGTGTTGAGGCTATCTCAGAAAGGCTTGATAGATTTTTGGTTTCGTGCTATTGGATGAACAGTTTGTTGATCACCAGTTCAAAAATTCTTGATTGGAGGGGCTCTGATCACTGGCCTATCAAGCTCTCTATCACTGCTTATGGAGTCACCAAAAATACTTCTTTCAAATTTCAGTTGATGCGGTTAAGAGATCAGTCTCTTCATGATCTTACGTTGGATTGGTGGTATGAGGGGATGCCTGCCCATGGGACAAACATGTTTACTTTTAGCAAGAGGCTTCAACATGTGAAGTACAGGCTTAAGAGATGGAATAAGCAATGTTTTGGGAACTTGCATGCTCAGAAGTTGGCTGCTCGGTCCAAGTTGGATAACATCACTCGTCAGATTCGAGACCAAGGGTTGACCTCTGATCTAAGTAAAGCTGAGTCCTTAGCTCTTAAGGGATTAGAAGAGTGGGAGCTTCAAGAGGAGATCTTCTGGAAGAAGAAATCTCATGTTGACTGGCTTCAGGAGGGGGATAGGAACACTACATTCTTTCATAATTTGGTTAAGGCTCGGAGACAGGGGTGTTCTATCTCCTCTCTTGTTTCGCCTGAAGGGGCTCAACTCTCTTCCAGTGCTGATATTTCTAGGGAAGCGGTCAATTATTTTTCAAACCTATTTTCTAGGGAGGATCTTGTTGCTAGGGCTAAGGAGAGGGCCATCTTGGATTGTATTCCCCACCTAGTCTCTGCTGAGATGAATGGAGCTCTCTTATGTCCTATTTTGTTACCTAAGCTAGAGAAAGTGGTGTTTAATATGAAAAAAGGTAAGGCTCCTGGCCCAGATGGGTTTCCGATTGAGTTCTTTCAGGAGTTCTGGGAAATAATAAAGTTTGATCTCCTCGAGGTGGTTCAAGAATCACATAGGAACAAATAGATGCTCAAGTCCATGAATTCTACTTTCTTGGCTCTCATACCTAAGAAGGAGGGGGCTAATCAGTTGGTTCAATTCAGGCCTATTGCATTATGTAATGTTGTGTACAAGATCATCACCAAATTGATTGCGAAGAGACTCAAACCACTCCTTGGTACTCTGATCTCCACTGAGCAGGGTGGTTTTGTTGAAGGAAGACAAATTTTGGATGGTGTTGTGATAGCAATGGAAGCTATTCATTCTATGGCTCATTCTAAGGAGAGGGCTATGTTCATTAAACTTGACATGGCTAAAGCTTATGATTGAGTGAGCTGGGAGTTCTTGCAAAAAAATCTCTTGACTTTTGGCTTCAATGAGGAGTGGGTTAATTGGGTTCTTAGTTGTGTGACCTCGTCCTCCTTCTCTATTCTCATTAATGGGGAACCTTCTGACTTGTTTAGTGCTTCTCAGGGACTCCAGCAAGGGGACCCTTTATCTCCTTATTTATTCATTCTCATGGCGGAGGGCCTTGGAAGATTTATTAAGTCTCAGGTGAGGTAGGGTCTTATCCAAGGTTGGAGCTGGAACAATTATCTTCCTTCCTACTCTCATCTTCAGTTTGTGGATGATACTGGGTTGATGGGCATGGCTAGAATTAGTGAGGCAGTGAACTTCAGGAGAGCCTTAGACATCTATTTGAAGGCTTCAGGTCAGTGTATTAATGATGACAAATCCTCCATTTATTTCTTTAATACCCCTCGGCTTATTCAGAGCAGGATTGCTAGGATCCTTAGATTTCAGATTGGTTCTCTTCCCTTGATGTACCTGGGGATCCCTTTGGCTTTGGGATCTCAGCGTAGAGATTACTGGCAGGGGATTTTGGATAAATTTCAGAGTAAGGTTAGTCATTGGACGTACAGATGGTTATCTTCTACTGGGAGAGTGGTTCTTCTAAAGACTGTGGTGCAGACCCTCCCCATTTATAGGTGTTGTGTGCAAGTTCCCCCTTCCACCTTTGTGAGGGAATTTGATGCTCTGTCTCATAAATTTCTTTGGTCTAGTAGCCTTCTTTCCTCAAAGTGGAGTTTAGTCAAGTAGGAGTCTGTCTGCAGGCCGAAGCATGTTGGGGGCCTTGGTCTTAGGTCTATGGCTCTTGATATCATGGCATTGGCTGCCAAGCTTTACTGGAGGTGGTGCAACCATCAGGATCAGGATTGGGCCAAGATTCTTTCCCACAAGTACCTTCCTGGTGTTGATAGCCTTGATGTGTCGCAGATTGATTTGTTGGGTAAAGGTTCTTGTATTTGGGATACCCTTAAGAAGGGAGCTCAGCTGATTAAGGAGGGTCTCTTCTGGATCTGTGGTAGAAGCTTTGATGCTTTGTTTTGGCAGGACTCTTGGGATGGCCACCCTCCTATTCTTTATAGCTTCCCTCAGCTTCAGCCTCTTTGCCATATTTTTTCTGAGGTTAGTTGGATAAAGGTGGAGCATTTTAAAACTTTCAAGCATATTGGTCAGGCGGCGGTGGCTTGTTGGAAGGACCCGCAGGAGTGGCCCATGGGGGGTTCTGATGAGGATCGTGTTGCCCTTACTAGAATTTTGGAGGGCAGGCTCTGCAACTCCCTTAATGTGAGGGACATGTTGGCTTGGAGTCCTAGTCCAAATGGTAAATTTACTGTGGCCCAAGGCTATGCTATGCTTGATAAGAACTTATATGGTCCCGCGGAGGTGCACTGGTGGAAGAAGGTTTGGGACAACTTTTCTTGGCCCAAATGCAATTTCTTCTTATGGTTGGTTGCTCAGAAGAAGTGCCTCACTTGGGAAAATCTCTGCAAGCGAGGTTTCCAGGGTCCTTCTATTTGCTTCCTTTGTTCGCACAGTGAGGAATGTACCTCCCACTTGTTCTTTCTTTGCCCTTTTTCTAGAGAGATATGGCATAGATGGTGGGAGGCTTGGCATCATGGTTGTATACATGCTTCTTCCCTAATTGAATTCTGGGAGAGTTTGGGCAGGCCTCCAGCAAAGACTTCTTTCTTGTAGGTGGCCTGGTTTGTTGGGCCTATTTTTATTCTCTGGAACCTTTGGTTGGAGAGGAACCGTAGAGTCTTTTGTGGCTCCAATTTGGGGAGTTTTCAATTGTGGAAGAAGATAATTAGCAGGCTTCAGGAGACTATTTCTGCTAAGTGTGATATGTCTGAAAATATTGATCCTGGTGATCTTGCTATCTTGCGAAATTTGAACCTGGGGGATAGTAGAAGGGGAAGCGTTACGAGAAGAAGAACCCGTCATGTCAGGCAACGTGTTTGTCGTGATGGGAGATGGTCGCCTCCCCCGGTGGAGGTCCTTAAGATTAATACTGATGGTTCTTCTCATGGGAACCCTGGTCATGCTGGTGTTGGGGGTATTGGTAGAGGTAATGATGGTGGTGCAGTGTTTTTCTTCTTTATTTACAAAGGTCAGCACTCTAATAATCTGATGGAGGCCCTTGCTATTAGGATTGTTGTTGAGCGTGGTTGCTCTTTAGGTTGGAGGAGGATCATTTATGAGTCATATTCTCAAATTGTGGTGGATATGCTGAACAACCAGAGGTTGGGTGATGTTAGTTGGCAATTAGCCTCTGTGGTCAGACAGATTTTGAGTCTATGCAGTTCCTTGGATTCTGTCTCCTTTTGTCATATCCCTAGAGAATGGAACAGAGTGGCTGATTGTTTGGCGAAGTGAGCTTCTAAGAATGTGGATGGTTGGGATATTAGTGGAAGGGAGGTCTTACCTTATGATTACCATGGGACCCTAGAGAGGTTATTAGTGGAAGACATGAATTTGTAATGTTGTTTTTGGTGGTTCTTGTTGTGGTCTTGGTTTGGTGGGCCTCAGGCTTTTGCCTTGTAATTTTGATTTGATTGAATAAAATTTTTACCTTCTTTTTCAAAACTAATATTTAATTTACAACTTAATTAATGTAAAAAATCAAAATAATATTTTAATAAAATTATTATCTTATAAATGATTATTTTTTAACTATAAATTTATATTTTTAAATTGTGTAATTTTTTTTTACTTAAATATCTATATTTTACACTAGTAATTATTAATTAACTTTTAAACTAGAAATTAAAAAGAAACATTAAGAAATATTTGAAGGTATTTTTAATTGGTTTGATATATTTTAAATAATATTTTAATTGTAATTAATTTTTATAGACATTTATCATATTTTAAAATGTCGCCTATTATTGTCTAAACTCATCAAAGATCTATAAAGCACAAGATGCATGTACATTTTTTGAAGCTATGTTTATTTTGATGTTAGAAATGTAACCGGCATGCAAATTCATTTTCTATATATATTATAAAAGAAATGTAAGCCCGACATGGAAATAAAGGAAATGTAGCAGACATGCAAATTCATTTTCTATATATACTAGCACATAAATATTATTTATTAATAATATTTATAAAAAAAGTTGAGAGATATCCCTCTTCAGGTTCCTATGCACTTTGTGTGACAAATTGATTAAAAATTAAGCACCTTGAAAAGGATATCTCTAGGCATTTTTATAAATATTATTAATAAATAATATATATATATACTAGTTCATAAATTTTAATTTATCATATTTTGTTAAGTCAAATTAATGCTATCACTTACAACTCAACACCGAATACTACTTTGAAAAGAGTCATACTATGTTAGATGGTTAAAAATGAGTGAATTTGAATACTTTAAGTTGCTACCTAGAACACATTTGGAATACACATTTGAACATTCAATTTGCATTCAAGGGTTAAATCGAGTTGTCGTTTGCCGTGTTGAAGAAGGAAAAGCTTGATTTTCCTTGTGACTGTGACAAATGCATTACACAATGAATTCTTACCCTCTCAACTCTCTTATTGATTTCATCTGTTTGAAAATTATGTTAACATCTCAAAGCCTTGATTTTGAAAGAATACTATAGTTTTCCTGTGAAAAATGTTGGTCGTATTTCTTCTAAATATAACCGTTGATTGTTATATGTTTTAAGTGAACTTTGTATTCATAGAAGATTATAAAAATAAAATATGTTAAAAATATTTTATATTATAATATAATTGTATATTGATTTGTAATGAAAAATATTATTGAAAAAGAAATAAGGTTAATTATTTGATGTGAATATGTGGTCATTTTTTAATTTTTTTTACATGTATGAATTCAGAAAATTAAAAAGATAGATAAATCTTTAATTAAGACATAGTTGACAAGCTTACCAAGTAAAGTCGAGATTATGACTTTTGTGATTGTTAAGTTAGGTTGCATCTAACATCATGATGATAAGATCTATGTAAAGGTAAGAAGTCATAGGAAAGAGGGTTACAAGTTGATATAGTATCTATAGAGCACTTTTAGTTCACTCGATACTTTGTTGTATTCCAAAAAAATTCATCAAGGCTCAATTATTATGGAAAAAATGTCATCGATTACATCTATTTCATAAAATATAATGGGAATACATGATTGTAATGAGGTTATTGATTTTATTTTAAGATAGCTCATTCAAATTTCTCAATGTTTCAATTAATGATTTATATTTTTAAAAATGCCTAAAAGGTAAAATGTTAAAAGCAACAAAACGAATCCAAGTAAATTTAATGGTCAAAATTTTAAGCATTTTTAATATCCCAAATTAAATAATTTTAAATTTTTCCTCTAACATAAAAAAGAATATAAAATATAAACAAAAAAATTTATTTTTCAAACCCTATTCAACAAAACAAAGAAATATTAAAATACCCACAATATTGAGCAATTTCTTCATAAAAAATGAACCTAAATTTACCCAAACTTAGCATTAAAACTCTAGCAACTCCTAATTAATAAAATATGAATTTTCTTAAATACAAATTTTGTTATTACAAGAAAATATCTATCACATATAGCAAGAACAAAATTGAAAATTATTCAAAACAAACAAACACTTGACTCACACACACTACAAACATTGATCATTACCTAATTCAAGAATTTGATTCCTCAACTCCTAGGTTTATCTAAATGACCATGAGATAATAGAAATCTAATACACTACAATAAAAAACTAATTATGAAGAACATCCAAAAATCCACACCAAAACTTGGACTACAATCCATAGAAATTTCACCAATAAACTCAACACACCCATTTCACCTACAACTTACAAACAAAAACAATACACAAAATACTAAACTATCTACAAATCCTTAAGCTCCCATGTAACTCTTGAGTGAAATTACCTCCAAGAAGCTAATTTATTTTCATCCACAACTCCAACCTTCATTTGGATTTCATCCAAGAAGGAAATTGTAAAGTAAAAGATTCATACAAGGAAGTGTTCTATAAAATGATCTGATGAAACCCAAATGAAAAATGAAATGATTTATTATACCCAACTTGGTCCAGCAAAACCAATGGCCATCTTGGAGGGAAAATAATTAAAAACTATTATTTCAATTCCCTTCATAATGACAAACCCACAAATTCCTACCAAGTCATGCCTAATTAATGAATTCACATACCACTATGATAACCATCATGAAATCCACTATTTTTAGCACCTGGCCACCAAATGAGTATTCTAAGGAAACTAAAGCCTCATTTGGAGTTGCAAAATATGTAATTTTAATATTGAAATGTTCTAAAATGGATTTAAAATTATATTAAATTCTATTGTGTACATGAATATATATTAAAATTATCATTTCTCTTTTAATTTACCTTAGTCTAAGAAATATTTGAATTGGGCTAAGAATTTATTGCATTAAATAATTTTGAAAAGGCATATGACAATTCCCCCCTTCCAAATTGCTTATTCTCAAGTAATTAAAATTTAGGTGCTTATAAATTTTAACCCCTTCCCATCAAGCATCCTCAATAGGTAGATCCCTCTATGGATTAGATACCTTGTTATGATTATATTCCTCAATTCATTCACCCTAGTATCAAGCATAGCTTCTATAATTAAGATTAGCCTGTGCAAACCCATTTCTTCCTTCAAGTAAGAGACATGAAAAAAATAATAAATTTTGTAACCTTCATGAATTTCTAAGTCATATACTATTTCACCTACTTTCTTGATAACTTTGTAAGGTCCATAGAATTTAGGCTTGAGATTTTCTTTCCCACTCCTCTTGATGGATATTTCTTATTTGGTTGCAATCTTAAGTACATCATGTCTCCCACTTCAAGATTTCTATCTATATTTTTCCTATCTACATAAACCTTTTGTTGTTTATGTCCTTGATACAAAACTTAGTTTAGCAATC